>JACEEZ010006617.1:27500-56412 GCA_016584305.1 Chionoecetes opilio
TGATAATTTTCAAAGCTTTCCATCCTATAAAGACGAAATTTTAGCTATAAGACACCCAAAATCCTCCTTTCCTCCCTTCTTTTTGTTCACCCTCCCACTTATTTCATCTTATATTTCAATTTCCAAACTCTTATCTTAGCTACATTTTATCTCACTCATTCGTATTTTCCTTTGTTTTATTCTCTCATTCTCTTTTACCTTTGTTATTCACCTCCCTCCCTCTCAACTTCCATCATATAACACGCATCCCTAACATTTTTCCCTCGTCTGATGTCCCAATTCTCTCCCTTATTTTCGTGTTCCCTCAGTTCTCTCAGTCACCCCTCACGTCCCATCCCGTTTTTTATCATTTTTTTTCTCTTTCTTCACCTGTCGTCTTAGTAAACAACCTGGCTGTCGCTGGGCTAGGTTAGGGGGCGTCTGTCCGTGTTACCTGGGTTTTATCTACCTGACTGGTCGTGTAATCAGGAGCGGAGGCAACGAGGATACCGGTGAAAGAAAACGGGCGGCGGGAGGGAAAGAGAAAATCCACGGAATTAAGGGTGAAACTATGACAAACTTTTCCAATTGAGTCGGGAATCAATTGCATTATGGGAGGGCGAGGGGCGACAGAGGCCTTATATTTTTTTCCTCTTCCTCTTCCGCCTCTATTCTTTTCTGACTCCTATTTTTTTTTGTCCTTTAGCCTCGTTGTTTTCAGCAGACTTTAATTGGGAGGCAAGGAAATAGGAAGAGAGAAAGACGTAGGTAGGAGAAAGGGGAAAGGACTGAGTATATAAGTGGAGATAAAACTTTAGTGTATAAGTTAATGGGTGTAAGGAAGACGTGGTCGGGATAAGGCATTGTGCTCCGGAGGGGAGGAGGAAGGGAAGGTCTGGCAAAGAGTAGGATAGGAAAATAGGATAAAAATGTATTAGAAAGTTTTATCAGATGTTTCTGCTTCTGTTACTGATTGTGAGGATGAAATTAAGGGTGTTATTGCTACTGCAGCCTCTACTACTACTACTACTACTACTACTACTGCTACTGCTACTACTACTACTACTACTACTACTACTACTACTGCTACTACTACTACTACTGCTACTACTACTACTACCACTATTACTACTACTACTTCTACTACTACTACTACAATCAGTGGCGTACCGAGGGAGGGGGGGCATGCGGCCATGCCCCCCCCCTTTTGCAAAGGATGAATAATAAATAAATATAGTTATTATAATATTATATATTATATATATTATATATATATATATATATATATATATAATATAATATAATATATATTATATATATGCAATATAATATATATATATATATATATAATAATAATATATATATATATATAATATATATATATGCTAATATAGATGTATGCAATATATTATCTATATATATATAGATAATATATATAATATATATATATAGTATATAATATATATATATATATATATATAATAATATATTATATATTATTATATATATATAGGTAGTAGTATGATATAATATAGTAGTATAGTAGTATATGAATATAGTAGTAGTAGTAGTAATAGTAGTAGTAGTAGTATATATAGTAGTAGTAGTATAGTAGTATATAGTAGTAGTAGTAGTAGTAAGTATAGTAGTAATAGTAGTTTAGTAATAAGTAGTTTAGTAGTAGTAGTAGTATAGTGTAGTATCAGTAGGGTAGTAGATGTAGTATAATAGTAGTTATAGTGATAGTAGTAGTTATAGTATGTAGTAAATATAGTAAGTAGTAGTAGTATAGTAGTAGTAGTAGTATAGTAGTATAGTAGTATAGTAGTATAGTAGTAGTAGTAGTTAGTAAGTATATAGTAGTAGTAGTAGTAATAGTAGTAGTATAGGTAGTAGTAGTAATAGTAGTAGTATAGTTAGTAGTATTAGTAGTAGTAGATAGTAGTAGTAGTAGTATAGTATAGTAGATAGTAGTAGTAGTATAGATAGTAGTAGTATAGTAGTATATATATAGTAGTATAGTAGTATAGTAGTAGTAGTATAGTAGATAGTAGTAGTAATGTAGTAGATAGAGTGTTAGTAAGTAGTAGTAGTAGTAGTAGTAAGTAGAGTAGTTAGTATAGTAGTAGTTAGTAGTAGTAGTATAGTAGTAGTAGTAGTAGTTATAGTAGTAGTAAGTAGTATAGTAGTAGTAAAGTAGTAGTAGTAGTAGTAGTAATAGTAGTAGTAGTTAGTAGGTGTATTTAGTAGTTAGTTAATAGTGTAGTATAATAGTAGTAGTAAAATAGTAAGTTAGTAGTAGTAGTAGTGTAGTAGTAGTAGTAGTATAAAAATAGAAGTATATTAGTAGTAGTAGTAGTAGTAGTAGTAGTAGTAGTAGTAGTAGTAGTAGTAGTAGTAGTAGTATAATGGGTTTAGTAGTAGTAGTAAGTAGTAGAGTAGTAGTATAGTTGTAGTAGTGTGTAGTAGTAGTATTTAAAATGTAGTATATAGTAGTAGTATAGTAGTAGTAGTAGTAGAAAGGTAGTATAGTAGTAGTAGTAGTAGTAGTATAGGTATAGTAGTAGTATAATAGTACTCAATAGTAAAATAGTAATAGAAAAAGAGTATTCTTTGGCTCGCAAGAAAAAATTAAAACCATGATGTAGCACTACTTATTATGAGGAAAAGACAAAAAAAGGAATAAATTAGAAAGGGTATTTTAATACTATCATAACCATGAATAGTAACCCTACAAAGAGAGATACGAGATTAAAAAATTAGAGTTGTTTTGGGCGAGTTTGAATTCCAGGTGCTATTTCCTTGCTCGCGAAAACATAGAAAAACCTGAGGTGATAGTTATGTGCGAAGGTTTTCAAAACCCAGGAAAAAATCACAGCAGTCTCATTAGAAGTAAGCAATGGTGGGGACAATTACGTCCTCCCAGCTGCTTCCCTTTTGCGAGGCTCTTTTAGACTCTGTTTTCTGGTTAGAACCCTCTGCCATCAGCCTTTACCCAGGTCTTCTTATAGTGTTGTAGCGAGAAAGAGCACAGTAATATAGCACCTGAATATCAATTTCCCCAAAATAACTCAAATTTTTTTCCCATCCCGTAGTTTTCCCTTCGTAGGTCCCCCCGGGGCGCCCCCGCCTTATCCCCCAATGCACCGATGTAAAAAAAACCGGGGGACGTAGTTGTCTGGGGCCCATTGAACTAGAAAAACCCTAAGCAACCCCCCGGAAGCCGCATGCGTGTGTCAGGAGTTTGAAACGTTGTACCCTTCTTCCAGTACAATGAAGAGTTCAAAGACCGAAGAGAACAATCAGCAACATTCCGTTACGGGTTTAGCTTTCTGGATGTGGTGACCCCTCTTGAATTTACTTCGGACGGGACCGTGAGGCGATTTTGAAATGCACCTTATCGCCGTCCTTGAAGTCATCCCGTACTTTTCCTGGCAGGCCGCAGAAACTATGCACGATACACCTCAGTTTATGTTGGGGAAAAGGGGCCACTTGGGTGTCAGCTCCCCGAATGTTTCACCCCACATGTCGGAGGTGGTTTTTTTGTGAAACGTCAAAAAAGGGATTTTAAACTGCGTTCCTAGGGATCGGGCTCTCGAACAAGTATATCGCGAGGCTAAAAGCAAGGGGTGTCATGGGTTTACACACTGAGGAAAGGACCCTTATTTCGGGCTGCTGACCCCCAAAAAACGGGAATACGCAGAACGTTAAAACAAATGTGTACACCTACAAGTCCAAAGAATCCCACATGAATAACGGACTGCTTGGTGACCAAGGACCAGAATGATGTTAAATCATAAAGGAAATCTAAAGGGAACAATGCCAAGATCCATTTGACCTGGAATTTGGGAAAGTCCCTATTTAATATAACTAGGGGTCAGGTGGCTCAGAAGAAGTGAGAGTCGATAAAGGGGATCCCAAAAAAGAGCGGGAAATGTTAAATCAGTTCACGAAAAAGGTTTGGGGGACGAAAAGAAGAAAAATTTTCTGGGATCCAATCCCCAAGACAGTAGTCTAAACGTTTCTGCATGAGGAAGTTCTTTCCAGTGATAAGGAAGGGAAGATAATGATCGATAGGGAGGTCTTTTAAAACATAAGAAAATAAGGAAGTAAAAGAGGCCGGGCCAACGTGGTTTTTCTTTTCAAGTCTTCTCTTCAGAAGCTGTTTGCAGGTAAAAAAGAAAACCGGATGTGGATATGCGTAAGGCCTCTCCTACGAATTGAAGCTGTTCCGCCTTCAATGTTCCCCGCGATGGTTTGAAGGGGAAAACCAACAAAACAGATCTTGCCAAAAAGCTGGAAACAAATACGGATGATATTCTTTTTCCTGCGAATTCCCCCAGATCGCAGTCCTGATACCCCATTGATGGCAGGGAAGTGTCAGCCCTGAACGAGAACATTTCAAAGACTTTCAATGATCTGGAAAGGGGCTCTGGGCCGAATTTTAGTCTTTGAAGAACAGTGCCATGGATCCTCCCTTGACGTTGTGACGTTTGGTCTTTGACCCGGGACGACAGAGAACCAATTTGTCGACTGAAAGACACAGACGAGGAATGAGGATTTTCCGGATTTTAACTACCCGATCAAGGGAAAAGGGGCGTCCGAACTACAGAACTTCTCAAAACCAGTACAACAAAGGTAGCTTGCTTCATTTATCTTCAGTAATCTGCGAAATGGACAAAATCTCCTGCCTGCAGATAATCGGGAGTACGGCAGGTGGGTTTGAAGATGAAGAAGTGGTCAAAATTTTTGAAGAAGTGGGTTTTGTCTAGTCTTGAGGGGTTGTACAGCACAAAGAGGAGGGGGACACTCGTCTGGTATTGCATCAACAGTTATCGAGAGACCATCCCAATATAAATTCGGGTGACGACACGGATGTCCTCGTCTTGTTTGGGGTATTTTCTGAGCAGGGGAGCATGGCCCATGAAGCTATATGCAGTGGGCACTCAGGGAAATTCGTCTCAAAGGAAAGTTCATACCCCGTTCACCATGGGCTAATTCAGAATGCTCGTCAAATCCCGGCCCCGGGGGAGATTTTCCACCGTCGTACCTCCACTGGGCCCCACTACAAGAACGCCCCCACTGGTGATATTGACAGGGTACCCAAAACAAGCGAGCCCAAGCGGGGATCAGATTTTGATGTTTTAACATATCTAATACATTTTATAGTGAAATTTTTCTTTCGAATTTAAAAAAATAGCTAAGTTAGTGTTTGCCACTTGTCTGAGGCGTTGGTGCAGAAAAAAATTTGGCCCGAGTGATGCGGCGAGTACATTTGAAAGGCCGCCACCAAAAAACTCCCCCCCCAATGGTGCCCTCCACCCCCCGCCGCCCCCTGGTTCCTCCAAATTTACACACCATATAAGGCCTCCTGGCCAGATTTTACCCCTTTAAAATGACACGTGTGCATTCACAAGGTATGAATGTATCCGGTTGTGTTTAAAACCTCCTGTAATGGTTGGGAAGAAATACGAGGGAAAGAGTGGAGAGCGGGATGCAGGGGGGGAGTGCAAGTTGTCGGGAAACGTGACATTTCCTCACCCCCGACTCGACGCGCGCGTCGTATTTTGATTTTGTATACCAAAAAACCGACACAAGGGTGGAAAATTTTTGAATAGGCCCCCTATCAGTACCAAAATCGGCAAAGCGCCCTGCAAGTCATTACCAGCCCTGCAGCTCTGTCAGGGTGGAACGACAATGCTCTATCGACTTGGAAAGCGAAAAGGCTATTCAGCTCTCACCAAAAAATTTGATGCCCTTCAGGGCCCGGAAGCATTCCAGGATTGCCTACTTTCTAGATACCGCAAAGGGGATTTGTCCTTTTCATGCATGGTAAAAAAACTAAAAATCCAGTTCACGAATAGCTTCGTTTCTACTCGCCACCACAATGATAAACCCGCATCTTACTGCCACCAACGAGATGCCTTTGGGGAAAAATGTATTTCGGGCCCAAAACCAAATACAGTGTGGTGTCAGAGTCACATCGCAAAACTGAGAACAGAAAACCGTTGGCCATGGTTTGGGATGTGAATGCAAAAAGGTGAAATGCGTCCAACAATGTACAAGAATAATCGGCACCAGCAGAGGTTAGAGATAACTCATTTGTACTGCACTGACAAAGGTTTTTCGCGGGGCCAAAAAAGCCCGTGTGTCATTGCTGACTTGAGTGCATTTACATTTTTTCCTGCATGGGGAATGGCAATCAGCCGGGGATAAGTGAGGTGGCAAAAAGGGGATGACAGGCGGGGATGAACGGACATGATGGTGAAAAAACTGAAGTAATCTTTGTAAGTGCCCAAAAAAACAATTTTTAAAAATATTCCAAATTCTCAATTTTTTATGGGTTTAAAAGGGGTTTAAATGGCCATGTTTTAATTAGAACTGCGTAGAACATCATTTTTTATAAAGGAGGGCTCCTAATAGTGTAAGTAAACTTTGTAAGTGCCAAAATAACAATTTTTAAGATATTCAAAAATTCTCAATTTTTATGGGTTGAAAGGGGTTAAATGGCAATGTTTTAATTAGAATCTGACTGTAAAAAATCATATTTTAAAGTAGACATCCTAACGAAACCCAAAAATACCCATTTTCCTTGTTTAAAGTGGGAGGGGTAACCCTTAAAAAACCCCTTTTTTTTGGCCCCGACCGCTCACTATGTGTCCCCCCCCGGCCCGCCCCCCTGTGCCCCCCTTGTCTTCTCTCATAGCATTAAACGCCCATCCTCTCTCTCTTTTTCCCCTTCTCTCCCTTTCCTCCTCTCTCCTCTCTCTCTCTCTCTCTCCGCCCCTGGGGGGCAAAGGGTTGTAGAGACGTGAGTTCGCAAAGTGCACGTCCCCGTGCTTCGGTACGGTTTGAGTCCCCCTAGTTCGTGCTGCCCGCGGCGGCGCTTTGTATAGTAAATTTAACCTTTTTTTGTCCTTCCCAAAGTGTCTAGATGGATAAAAATTTTCTTCTCCTTCTTCTCTCTTCTCCTCTCCCCTCTCTCTCTTCTCTCCTCTCTCTTCTCTTTTTCCCCCCCCCCCCCCCCCCTTCCCCTTTCTCTCTCCCCTCTCTCTCCCCCTCTCTCTCTTTTTCCCCTTCTCTCGCTCTCCCCTCTCTCTCCTCTCTCCCCTCTCTCCCCCTTCCTCGCTCTCCCCCTCTCTCCCCCTTCTCCCCTTTCTTTTCCCCTCTCTTCTCTCTCTCTCCCCCTCTCTCTCTCTCTCCCCTTAATTTCGCATCACACCACACTCACTCCCATCGTACTGTCGTGAGGGTTTATATTTTAAATTTTGGTTTTTTATATTTTTTTAATTTTTATTTCCTATGAACATCTATCTCTCTATCTTCTAAAAATTGAGGGGCGGGGCTTTTTTTTTAATCTGAGGAAAATTTTGAACCCAAAATAAACATGTTTCGGGGGTTAAAAGGGTTTAGTAGGGTTTCCCCCTTTCCTTTTTTCACTTTTCTTTTTCCCCTTTCCCCCTTTGTTACCCCCCTATTTTTTTTTCCCCCATTCGTCTTTTTCCCCTTTCCCCATTATTTCCCCCTTTTTCCCCCTTTCCCTCTTTTTCCCTTCTTCTTCCCTTTTCTTTCGTCTCCCTCCACTTCCACCCTGCTCTTTCATCTTCGTCTCCACTTCAACCCTTTTAATCACCTCTTAGGCAGGGGTTTTCCCACCAGGAGTCCTTTGGCCCCCAAAGGGGGTCCTGGAAAAATTTTTAAAGGGGTTTCATAGATTTCTGGGAAATCTAATTATTTAAAAATTTATTATACTGGAATATAAAAATAAGAGAGATAAAATTAATAAACCCTTTTTTTTATCAAAGGTTTAAAATAAGGGCAATAATTACCGTGAAATTCCCTATTGGGTATGGGAGGATTAGCCAAAAAAACTGTTCTTATTTTCAGATTGATGATGTGTCCGAAGACGCATAAGAAAATTCATTGAGCTTATCCACGATTCAAAACCAAAATGTGGGGTTTTAGTCAAACTCCTTGTCTAGCTTCTGGTGTTCCAAAGATGGAATCATATCCCAAAATTTTAATTGATCTGGCAGTTGAAATTTTTGTGCCTTTTTGCTTCAACCCTACCTGTTCGAAAGTGGTTTTTCCCCGGGATTCTTACAATAACAAGTAAAACAAGGGGGAAGCTGTCTGTGGAAAAATGAAATTGCGGTTTTCACTGGCCCGCCACTGAGCCCGGGTTCATGAATGACTGCCCCAGAAAAACCACAAAATTTCCCTTTAGAAATTTTAAAATTTACATAATATTTTGGGAACCCATGAAAAAATCATTCACGCTGTTTTTCTTCTTTTTTTAAAAAAAATAAAATTTTTGAAGATAATGCAGGCTTTTTTTTGTGATTTTTTATGTAAATACTCCTTTTTCCCTCCCTCATATTAAATTTTTTGGGGTTTCATTAAGTAGGTGGACTACAAATTTATTTAACAATGGTATCGAGATTGCTATTATTTTGCATACTTTAAATACCATGAAATCAATAAGGAAATTTTTGTTCATAATTTAATCTATATTTGTCTTTAAATCTTGGGAATATCTATTCTGTTACTTGAAACTCTTATACTTAAGATTGCTGTTTTTAAAACGTGAAACTGATGTGTCTGGTTATGTGAAAATTGTTTCGATTTTTTATTCATTCATGTGCTTGCAAGCTCAAAAATAAGGCAAGTATTATAAGGATAGCTTTTGCGTACAATACCTACAACTATAACAACAATATCATGACATTTTTCCTATGTATTTTACTTAGAAAAAAAAAAAGTCTGCTGAACAGAACGTGTTCTGTTTTCATATAAATAGGCCTACAGCTTAATCAGCATAACGATGCAAGGCATTTTACATGAATGTATTCATATATTTGCAGAAAAATCTTCTATTCATTTTGCTGGCTTAGCCTATTTCGTTGTAGGGTCCACAGGTGGAAAAGTGACTGGAAAAGGGGGAATGGGACAAAAAAGGTTAGGAACCACTGCTCCTAGGTTTAGTATGAGTGGTGAGCATAATGGTTTACAGGGTGTGAGGTTGGAAATGTTCTATAGGGAAGGTATGTGAGGTTTACTGTGCAATGGTTAGTGACTTGAGGTGTGGAGGTTATTGGGTGAATATTTTGCAGTATATGGTAGTGGGTTTTGGGTAATAATAAAAAATGGTCTCTTTATAGCCATAAAATACGAAAAGTAACTGAATATACCAAATTAGTTAGTGGACAAGGATTCTAAACAGGTCATATCTAAAAATAATTGCTTATATTCACTAAATATCGTCTAATGGTAGCCAAATTACAATGAAAATTACGTTCTAGGTTTCAAGGGGTTAATAGGCATTGAGGTGGTTATAATCTCTAGTTGTGGTAGGGTGTGGTCAGTGGTTATTATAGAAAGTTTAGATAAAGTTTGTACATTGCACTCTCTCTTCCACTCCTCCCTCTTCCACCTTTCCTTCATTTCTTCCTCTTTGACTCTCCTACTAATCTTTCTTTACCCTCCTTGTTCTTCCTCTTCTTCCTTTCCTCCCCTCACTGCCGCCTCCTCCCTTTCATTTGTTCACATTACCACGGAAAAAGCGTTTCAAAAATTTGCAACATTATTGACTCTCTCGGTATGCAACGTTTTTTTATCACATACACACACACACACACACACACGCAGGCGAGAGCGAGAGCGAGAGCGAGAGAGAGAGAGATTGAGAAAGAGAGAGAGAGACGCCCAGCAGCCCGGAAAACTGTAATCGCTAAAGTTTCCATTAAAAGACACTTTGATCTGTGTCCCTCACATCCGATTTCTCGCACCGAACAAAACCCGGAAANCTTCTTTTATAAATAAAATAAAATTAGAATTTAAATCAGGCTTTCTTTTGATTTATTGGATGTAACTACTCCTTTTCATCCCTCATATATAATATTAGTGTTTCATTAAGTAGGTGTACTAAAAATTTATTTAACAATGGTATCGAGATTGCTATTTTTGCATACTTTAATACCATGAATCAATAAGGAAATTTTGTTCTAATTTAATTTTATTTGTCTTTAAATCTTGGGAATATCTATTCTTTTTACTTGAACTCTTATCTTAAGATTGCTTTTTTTTAAAACGTGAACCTGATGTGTCTGGTTATGTGAAAATTGTTTCGATTTTTTATTCATACATGTGCTTGCAAGCTCAAAATAGGCAAGTATTAAAAGGATAGCTTTTGCGTACAATACCTACAACTATAACAACAATATCATGACATTTTTCCTATGTATTTTACTTAGAAAAAAAAAAGTCTGCTGAACAGAACGTGTTCTGTTTTCATATAAAATAGGCCTACAGCTTAATCAGCATAACAATGCAAGGCATTTTACATGAATGTATTCATTTATTTGCAAAAAAATTTTTTCTATTCATTTTGCTGGCTTAGCCTATTTCGTTGTAGGGGTCCAAGGGGGAAAAAGTGACGGGAAAAAGGGGGAAAGGGACAAAAAAGGTTAGGAACCACTGCTCTTAGGTTTAGTATGAGTGGGGCATAATGGTTTACAGGGTGTGAGGTTGGAAATGTTCTATAGGGAAGGTTGTGAGGTTTACTGTGGCAATGGTTAGGACTTGAGGTGTGGAGGTTTTGGGTGAATATTTTGCAGTATATGGTAGTGGGTTTTGGGTAATGATAAAATTGGTCTTTTTATAGCCATAAAAAACAAAAAGTACTGAATATACCAATTAGTTAGTGGACAAGGATACTAAACAGGTCAATCTAAAAATAATTGCTTATTTTGACTAAAATCGTCTAATGGTAGCCAAATTACAATAAAAAATTACGTTCTAGGTTTCAAGGGGTTAATAGGGATTAAGGTGGTTCTAATCTCTAGTTGTGGTAGGGTGTAGTCAGTGATTATTATAGAAAGTTTAGATAAAGTTTGTACTTGCACTTTCTCTTCCCTCCTCCCTCTTCCACCTTTCCTTCTTTTTTTCTCTTTGACTCTCCTACTATCTTTCTTTACCCTCCTTGTTCTTCCTCCTCTTCCTTTCCCCCTTCACAGCCGCCTCCTCCCCTTTCATTTGTTCACATACCAGGGAAAAAGCGTTTAAAACATTTGCAACATTATTGTCTCTCTCGGTTTTGCAACGTTTTTTTTATCACACACCACACCACACACACCGCAGGCGACGACGAGAGGGGAGCGAGAGCGAGAGCGAGAGCGAGAGCGAGAGCGAGAGCAGAGAGCGGGGAGAGAGAGAGGGAGAGAGAAAAGCGAGAGCGAGAGCGAGGGGCGAGAGCGAGCAGAGCGAGAGCGGGGAAACGAGAGCGAGAGCGAGAGCGAGAGCGGAGCAGGCGAGGGAGAGAGGGAGAGAATAGAGAGGAGAGAGAGGAGAGCAGAGAGAGCGAGGCGGAGCGAGAAGCGAGACCGAGAGGAGAGCGAGAGCGAGAGCGAGAGCGAGACGAGAGCGAGGCGAGAGCGAAGCGAGAGCGAGAGCGAGAGCGAGAGCGGAGCGAGAGCGAGAGGAGAAGCGAGAGGAGAGGAGAGCGAGAGCGAGAGCGAGAGCGAGAGGAGAGCGAGGCGAGAGCGAGAGCGAGAGCGAGAGCGGAGCGAAGCGAGAGCGAGGCGAGAGCGAGAGGAGAGACGAGACGAGAGCGAGAGCGAGAGCGAGAGCGAGAGCGAGAGCGAGAGCGAGAGCGAGAGCGAGAGCGAGAGCGAGAGCGAGAGCGAGAGAGAGAGAGAGAGAGAGAGAAGAGAGACGCCCAGCAGCCCGGAAAACTGTAATCGCTCAAGTTTCCATTAAAAGACACTTTGATCTGTGTCCCGCACATCCGATTTCTCGCACCGAACCGTGACCACGTTTCCGACAGCCGAGCAGGGGACTCCGGGGATGGCTCCTGGTTGTGTCATTCCAGGGGAGGAAATTAGAATGAAATGCAATACACGGCTACTGTATTATATATGACTCTTTTTAATACATTTACCACATATTTGCTTGTTCTTCTACCTATCTACCTTGCTTTCTTCTATTCTTTTTCACTTCCCACCTTGACGGTTTCCTTTTTATTCATCCCATGTATCTATCCAGTGGACCATCCGTGTGTATATCTATTACCCAGCTTATTTTCTTCCCACCTTTATTCTTAATTAAACAAAAGAAGTCTTACCTTCCAGCATGACCCGCGACACATACTGGCGTGTTCAGATCAAAGGAACCGATGCTCTTTAATGCGGGTAAATCCAAACGCCAGATTCTTCAGCGGAAACAAAAAAATATGAAAAATACGACGGGGAAATGTCCAGACTGAAATGTGTGGGTTATAATCACACAAAAATTCCTACAGCTTTTTTTTTTTTATCATTACTAATGCAACGAGGCAGCGAGTAAAGTTAATGGAATGCAGGACTTTATTCAATGAAAAGTGTCCTTTCAAGAATCGCCGTCACATTACTGTTGATTCGACGGCGCAGCGGCCTTCACGCGGCTGTACTCTTGCTTGTTCCATAGCAAGAATTTTGCAGCAACAGAAAACCCGTTTTTGCAGAGAAATTTACGGGGGAAAGACAGACAGAATAAGCAGATTAAATCTCTTCGGCCGAGCGCCACTTCGACTGAAAGCTTTGGAATGGTGAAGGGGGAGAGTGCAAGTACTGAGGCAAATGACCTCTTATAACGGACGATAAAACATGATGACATGAAACTCATATGGACATAATAACATTACGAGCTTCACCAACCATGAGGCCCACGCCCCCAACCACCGGCTCCACCTTCACCACCTACTGCGGGAAGGACCCCCCCCCCCTCCTGCCGCCTTCTCCCCCCCCCGTGGCAAGCCCCGCCGGTGGCAGTCACCACCACCGCCTTGCCGGCCAGCAAGGCGCTGTGCATGCCGGAGGAGCTAAGGTAGCACGCACTGAGGGCGTTGTGAAAGGCCAACGTCCCGGGCAGCGCCGTCTACTGCACGGACTGCTCAGTCGCCCCTGATAGTCCGTCAGGTATAGGGGCTGTCGTACCAAAAAAGATGGCAAAGGCTCATTGGTATCATTTGAAAGGTATATTATTCAGGAACTCATTTTGCCCTGGTAGCAGTCTGGATTTAGCAGCTTTCATATTTTTATCGCCTATTGAACAGACCACCTATCAGCAAACAAATCGCGCCAAATGCGGTAAAACCTGTAAGGGGTACATTCATGTTAGAACTGCATGTCATGATTCTACATGGTATGCCAAGTGCCTTTTTATTTTTTAGCTTTAATTATGTTCATATAATGCCATTGTAGCAACAAGTTTGGTCAAATCAAAAGATTTTGTACTTTTTGAGCCAAAATCCAGGATGGCCACCAGATAAATATTGAAAATTGGCTTATCGTCATATCTTAGCAACCGTATGTGATAATGACATAAATAAAATATTTTGTTATACATTTTCAGATACAAGGAATCGAATGCAGCCACTATTGATCCTTCCATAATATTTTGAATTTTGCAGCAAATCAACAGCAGCATATAATATGTTTAGAAAAAATATCAGCTAATTGCCAATAATTGCAAGTGTTCTTAAGTTTATTTCTTATCTTTGCAGGTAAGACTTGTGAATGAGAAGCTAATCAGCCATGGATGAGACAATTTCCCCTGTTTGTATTATCCACACAACTGATGAAGATCCTCACGCTGGCCTTACATCCCTCGGATCTCGACTCCTGGAACACACTACTAAGGGCAGCCAGACTCAGGCAGCATCAAGCTATCTTGACAGTTGCAGAAAACCTGAGAGAGGGAGAACTGCCACAGATTCCGTATCATCTCGTGCCGTAAACTGTTCACGATGAAACTGGACTTGGATAAACTTGAAATGACTACTGCAGGTGAAGTTGCTACTGAGCGAAGAACATTGAGAAGACTACCTCAAGCAGCTCAAGAGTAAGGGAGAAAACATGTATATTCTGCCCACCTGGACGATCCAAATATATCGAGGGCCCACGAACACAGAGAGAAGTTAACACAGTGTACTGAGTTGAGAGCAGATAATACTTTACGAGATATAGCAACAAAGAGACAAGATGAGCACATCCTCGCTGTCACATCAAGAAACATAGTTGCTGCTGAAGCATGGTATCATAGATCGTGTTACCGATCGTATACCAGTGTGAAAGATGCCATCATTGACCATACCAAAGATGATGCAAATGATGACCCTGATGCTAATTACAAGATTGCTGAAACAGAAGCCTACTTGCAACTTTTCCAATATATCAGGCAAGAGCTGTTTCAGTATCCAAAGGTTGTCACATTGATTTATCTTGCTCAACTGCTATCAACGTACATGCATACTGAAGGAATAACTGCTGTGAGGGACTCGAAAAGGAAACACATACGGAGAAAGCTGGAAGCGGAGTTCAACGATACACTCCATATGTGTCCTGATGATAAGGAAAGATATTGGTCTTCCCATATACTCTGACGATATACGATCTAGCCAAAGAGAACCATCAACTAAAGAAAGAACTGACTCGGAAACAAAAGTTTGTACGTCACATGCGGGGAAAACTGCTACAAAATTCTGCATGATGAAGGCTGTGTCCTTGTACCAGAACTATGTTCAACACAAGAGGAGGCAGACACCCGCCTTATCTTGCACTCTGCACATGCAGCAGGTGCAGGATTTGATTCAGTTGTACTTGTAGCTGATGATACAGATGTGTTTTTGTTGGCACTTGCATTCTGTGACGACATAGATACACACCTGTATCTCAAGTGTGGAACTCTGGCCAGGGTATCTTACATAGATGTACAGAAAGTGTCCACTACACTAGGAACATCGGTATGCAAAGCTTTACTTGGGATGCATGCATACACTGGATGTGACAGCGTGAGCTCCCTTGCAGACCGAGGAAAGATAGCTTCTCTCAAGCTGCTAAAGCGGACGCAGAGCTTCAGTCCACATTCGCAGATCTTGGAGCTATGTGGGATGTCTCAGATCACTTCTAAACAAGCTGGAGGCATTTACATGTCAAATGTATGCAACCAAACGAGCGTTCGTAAAGTAAATGAACTGCGGTATCATCTTTTCAGCAGTAAGATACTTGATACTTGATATTTTATTTGGCTTGGTGTAATACAATTTGTTCATAATCAATTATACAGTCGTATAAGCCACGGTCCATTAAGCCGAAGCTCTTTTATGGACCTCATGCTATGATAATTTTCGTTGTCTCTCGTTGGACTAAAGTGGACTATTGATAATTATACATTGACATACCTAATAATTTTAAGTAAGAAAAGAGATAACAATACCTGTAATAATAAAAATAATAATAATAATAGTATTAGTAATAATAATAAAAATAAAAATAAACGCTAATAATGGTAATGAAGAAAAAAATAAAATAAAATATGTGTATAGTAAAAATAAAAATAAGATTAAATAATAATAACTATGATAAATAGTGATAATAATCAAAATAAATATAATAGCAATAATGGTAAAAAGAAGACAATAATGATAATAATGATGATAATATTAAAAGTGATAAAAATGATATCGATAATAACAATGAGGAGAAGAAAAAAATATATATATATATAATAATAATAATGATAATAATAGTCATAATAGTAACAATAATATCAATACTGAATATCAAGTAATAATTAATTATAATAATGATAATGATAATAGTAATAAAGATACCGATTGAAGTAATCTTGATAGTTTCAATAACAAGAACAGTAATTATGATAAAAAAAACTATAATACATGAATAGATCAGAAGTTAATGCAAGACTAATAACCATTTATAAACAGTACCTGTACCAAATATATATACACGAAATCTATTCATACGCACATAAATATACACATACACACATATACATATGCATACACAGATATATTTATACATATATACCCCACATGTACACGTGCATACACATACACACATACATACATATACATATTACTCACATACCCACCCACATCAATACGCAACCCACACACATTGAAGTACACAAAAGTACAATAATTAAATATTTCCGTTTGAGTTTTATTTCTTGAAAATTTCTGTCTTCACCTTGTATCTAAATGAGTTAAGTGACACGGAATTCTTGACATCCTCCTGCAGTTGATTCCATACCTTTGCTCCCCGAAAAGTAACACTTTGTTGTGCGTGTGATGTCCTACAAAGTGCGAGTCTTAGGTTATTATTTCGTCGGGTGTCAATATTGTGAGACAGGTATCTGAAGCCACTGTCAACTGGGTGAATATACAAAGCTTTGTACATAAACAAACAGGTTTGAGGTGTATGATGTCATAAGAAAGGCTGTGTTGAACCGCACCAGCTTCCACCATGTGCAGACGCCTTCATAAACATGCATGTAGGGCCAACTACCAGGCTGGTGTTTTTGGGGAAGAAGTCTGGAAAGCTTACCCAGAAGTACCATCACCTAGAGGTCGAGGTTGGAAAGTTGAAACAACAGATGGCAAAGAGGAATTGAAAATTGATTGGCTGGATGGCGCTCCCGCACCCGATTCTGTATTGGAACTCCTGGCCTGCAACTGTTCAAGGTCATGTCGCCTCCCACAATGTACGTGCATGGTTAATAACATGAAATGCTCCGAACTATGTAAGTTGAGAAAATGTGACAACCAGCCACAGGATGATGAAGATGATGACCCACAAGTGATGGACGATGATGTTGAAATGGAAGAACTTGACTTTGAATAACTAAAAGTAAAGCAATGACAAGAATTACTGAGAACATTACGTAGACTGTTTGTACATTTTAATACTGTTTCTGGATTGAAGTGTCTAGTGCAATGAAAAAAATTAAATATTCAACTAAAAGATGGTGTTTAGTTCATTCATTCAAACCTCCTAAATTGTACCATTCAAGATATCACTCAGCTTATCGTGAGATCTGACTAGAATACAGTCATTTTTGCAATCTTATTTGGTTTATATGTGTCACCATGGTCACCTATACTATACGTCATAATTATATGTTGACTAATAATGGCTACATACTCCCTCTGTCTATATGGAGTTTTAATATAAAACAATACTTATAATATCTACTTTTTTGATTGAAGTATAGCAATGCGTATATTATCGGCATTATAAGATTTTGGCTCAAAATACAAAATCTTTTATTTGACCAACTTGTACTACAATGGCATTATATGAACAATTAAAGCTAAAAAAACAAATGGCCTTGGCATACCTCTGTAACTGCACGCATCCTAACATGAATGTACCACTTACAGGTTTACCGCATTTGCGGGATTTGTTCGCCAATAAGTGGCGATAATAGATTCAATAGGCGATAAAAATATGAAAGCTGCTAAATCCAGACTGCTACCAGGGCAAAATGAGTTCCTGAATACCATAGCTTTCCAATGATACCAATGAGCCTTTGCCATCTTGAGTGTACCGGTTGGCTAAAAATGGGGGTTCACCTGACGGACTATGAGAGAGGCAGGACTGGCGCGGCGGTGGTCACAGGGCGGGAGGTGCTGCCCGATGCTGCCCAGGGCGTGTACGACGCCCGCCACCCTTGGGAGATGGTGGTCGTCCACTGCGACTACAGGTCCGCCCTACAGGTTCTGCAGCAGCCGCGTCCGCCGGCGGACAACGTGCGGCTCACCACCGCCATCCTGGGCCTCAGTCAGTGGCTCGCAGTGCAGGGGCGCCACATGGGGTTCAACTCCCCGGAGCCCTCAGCTGGGCCATCGCACTCTGGAGGAGCTGAGGGACGAGCTAAGGAGAGTGGGCAGTGTGTCCCCCCCGGCCCCCCACCCCCCTGAGGCACTGCCTGCTGTCCTGCCCCGCCACGGCTCAGCTGAGGCAGCAGATCGGCGGCCCAGAGCACCACGAGGAGAGGGCAGCCCGAGGGCTCGGGCGGCCACGCCACACATCGTGTATGTGTGTGTGTGTGTGTGTGTGTGTGTGTGTGTGTGTGTGTGTGTGCACGCGTTATTACACATGCCCCTGCACACTCCTAGTGATACAACGGGCAAGTGTCTAGCATTATATGTAGCCTGACCCCCCCCCCCCCATCCTCCTTCCCCCACCCTAATCTGTCAATCGTAGCGGGACGTAGACTACACCATGTTATTGTTATTATTATTGTTAATTTGTGATAAACGTTATTATCATCGTTATCATGACAATTAGTTTTCAGTTATTATTTTATTATTGATATTGTAATTAGTATTTTTATTATCATTATTCATATTCTCATTACGATTATGGTGGTAGGTGGTGGATGGTGAGTCACATGTCCGCACATTACTATCATCATTATCATTATTGTTATTATTGCTATCATTCTTATCATTATTACTATCTGTTGTTATTATCATCATTTTCATACTTATCCTTATTATTATCAATATCATTTACATCATCATTGCTATTTTCACAATTTTTATTTACTATTCTAATCTCTCTCTCTCTCTCCTCTCTCTCTCTCTCCTCTCTTCTCTCTCTCTCTCTCTTCTCTCTCTTTCATCTCTTCTCTCTCTCTCTTCTCTCTCTCTCTCTCTCTCTCTTCATCATATATATATATATATTATATTTCATATATATATATATATATTTATATATATATATATATTATATATATATATTATATATACACACACATTATGAATGTTATAGTTTACTACACTGCTATCTCCAGAGGCAAGGTGGGTCGGGCTGTCTTGCTACAGATGCCGCGGCCCGCCCTAATATGACTACTTACAATATTACCTTCCACCCTCACGGGGGCACCCTCGGGGATCACAGCCGGATTATACACACTAAAAAAAAAGTACACTTTGCACCTTTAAGTGCAAATGATGTCACACTTTGAACCTTTAGTCAAATTCACCTCAACACTAGGGTGAATTTTCACTTATGGTAGTAAACTTTACCTTTAAAGGTGCAATATGCACCTTAAGGGCAATTTTGAGCAAAATATCTACTTTTAAGGTGCACTTTGCACCCTTATGGGTCAACATCACCTTTAAGTCACGTCACCTTAGTCAAAATATGATTTTTATGTGCAAATACATGCACTTTAGAGTGTAACTTTGACCTTATGGATGCAAAATATACACTTTTTGGTGCAAAATCATTTATGGGAATATTTTATATAATTTTAATTATTTATATATTTTTTATAAATAAATTTAATAATATATTTAAATTTTTAAAAAAAAAAAAACAAAAAAAAAAAAAAAATATAAAAAAAAAAAAAAAAAACCCCCAAAAAAAAACAAAGGGGAAGGAAAACTGGTGTTTTTAAAAAGGGGTTGGGTTTTTAAAAATAATTTTATTAGTTGGGGGAAGGGGGGTTTAAAAGGGAATTTAAACTAAAAAAAAAAGGTACAATTTGTTTTGGTAAAAAAATGTGTAAATTTTGAAACCCTTTTGGTGCCAAAGGGACCCCTTGGGGGAAAACCCCCCAGAAGGGTGAAACCGGACCTTTGGGGGTGAAAAAAGCCCCCCCTTTAGGGGGTTTTAAAAAAAAACTCTTGTTTTTTTTTTAAATTTAAAATTTATTATTTAAATAAAAAATTTTTATTAAAGGGTCAAAATTTTATTTTTTTTTTAAAAAATATTTATATTTCCCCCCTTTTCAAAAAATAACTTTTTTTCAAAAAATTTTAAATAATTTTTCATTAATTTTTTAAAAAATATTTTTGGGGAAAGGGGAAAGACTTAAAGGGGAAGGAAAAAAAAAAAAAGGGCAAGGGCCCCCCAAAGGGCAAAAGGGCAAAAGGGGTGAAGGACCCAAAAAAGGGTAGAAAAAAAATTTTAAAGGGGGAGGCCCCCAAAAAAAGAAAATTTTTTGCAAGGGGGGGAAAAGGGAAATTTTTTTGGGAAAGGGAAGGGAAAAAGGGAATTTTGGGGAAACCCCCAAAGGTAAGAAAGGGGACAAAACCCCCAATGGGGGTGGGGGGGGGGGGGGGAGGGGAAGAAAAGGGCAAAAAAAAAAAGGGAAAAAAAAAAAAAAAGGGGGGAAAAAAAAAAAATTTTTTTAAAAAAGGGGGGTTTTTTCAAAAAAAAATTTTTTAAAAAAAAAAAAAAAAAAAAAAAAAAAAAAAAAAAAAGAAAAAAAGGGGGAAAAAAGAAAAAATGGGGGAAAAAAAAAAAAAAATAAAAAAAAAAAAAAAAAGAAGAGAGAAGAGAGAGAGAGGAGAGAGAGAGGGGGAGTTTAAAAGTAATAAAAATTTAAAAAATAGAAATGATGATGAAAATGATATTGATAATAAAAAGGATAAGATGAAAATGATGATAATAAACAAGATTAATAATGATAAAAATGTAGCAATAAAAAACAAAAATGATAATGGATAGAAATGGGCATGTGACTCACCACCACCACCTACCACCAAATCGAATTAAATATGAATAATGATAAAAAAAATACAAATTACAATTAAATAAAAAAATAAAACTGAAAACAAATTGTCGAAAACGATGTAATACGTTTACAAAAATCTAAAATAATAAATAACAATAACAGGGTTTCCCTACGTCCGCTCATTGACAGATTGGGGGGGGAAGGACAGGGGGGGGGGGGGTTCAGGCTACTATAATGTAGACATTGCCCGTTGATCACTGGAGTGTGCAGGGGCATGTGTAACAAACGCGTGAAACCCACCACCACAACACACACACACACACACACACACACACAAAAAACTTTTGGGGGTGGCGCTGGAGCCCTGGGGCTGCCCTCTCCTCGGGGTGCTTGGGGCCCGCCGTCTGCTGCCTCAGCTGAGCCGTGGGGGGGGCAGGACAGCGGGCAGTCCCCTCGGGGGTCCCGGGGCCAGGGGGGACCCACTGCCCACTCTCCTTAGCTCGTCCCTAGCTCCTCCAAGTGCGAGGGCCCAGCTGAGGGCTCCGGGAGTTGAACCCCATGTGGCGCCCCTATGCGGCCACGGAGGCCCCCCCGGGATCGGGGGTGAGCCGCCGTTGTCCGCCGGGGACGCGGTGCTGCAGACCTGTAGGGGGGACCTGGATCGCAGTGGACGACCACCATCTCCCCCCCGGGGGGGCGGGCGTCGTACACGCCCGGGGCGCATGGGGCAGCACTCCCGCCCTGGACCCCCCCCCACCTCCCTCTCTCATAGTCCTTTTGAACCCCCATTTTTAGCCAAACCGGTACACTCAAAGGGGGAAAGGCTCATTGTATCATTGGAAAGCTATGGTATTCGGAAAACTCATTTTTGCCCTGGAAAGGGTCTGGTTTTAGCATTCATTTTTTTATCGCCTATTGAATCATTTCGCCACTTATTGGCAAAACCCAAAACCGCAAATGCGAAAAACCTGTAATGGTACTTCATGTTAGGATGCGTGTCTTTGTTTACAGAGGTATCCAGGCCATTTTTTTTTTTAGCTTTAAATTATGTTCTATAACCCTTTGTAGTAACAAGTTTTCAAAAAAAAATTTTTGTATTTTTGAGCCAAAAATTTAAAATCCCGATAATATACGCTTGCTATATTTTTAATCAAAAAAGTTTTTTGATATTTATAAGTTTTGTTTTTTTTTAAATCCTCCTATTGACGAGGGAGTATGTAGCCTTTTTAAACATAAAATTTGACTGTATAGTATAGGTGACCAGGGGACACTAAAAACCAAAAAAGATTCAAAAATGACTGTATTCTAGTCAGTCTCAGATAAGGAGTGAATCTTAATTTTTAAAATTTTAGGATTTTAAATGAATGACTAAACCCCATCTTTTAGTTGAATTTTTAATTTTTTTTCTTGCACTAGACCTTCAATCCAAAAAACGTATTAAATGACAAACAGTCTACGTAATGTTTAGTAATTCTTGCATTGCTTCTTTTGTTTTAAAGTCAAGTTTTTCCTTTTAAACACATCTCCCCCCCCCACTTGGGGGTCATCTCTTCATCACCCTGGGCGGGTTTGTCAATTTTCTAAACTTACAATTCGAGCATTCTGTTTTTACCAGCACTACATTGTGGGGGCGACATGACCTTAAACAGTGGGGCCAGGAGTTCCAATACGTCGGGTGCGGGAGCGCCATCCCCCAATAAATTTTTAAATTTCCCTTTTTGCCATCTGTTTTTTCAATTTTCCAACCTCGCCCTCTAGGTGATGGTACTTCTGGGAAAGGCTTCCAGATTTCTTCGCCAAACACCGCCTGGTAGTTGGCCCCTCATGCTGTTTATAAGGCGCTGCACAGGGTGGAAGTGGTGCGGTTAAACACACCCTTTTTCTTATGACATCAACCCCTTTCAAACCTGTTTGTTTATGTACAAAGCTTTGTATATTCACCCATTGACGTGGCTTCAGATACCTGTCTCACAATTTTGACCCCGACGAAATAATAACCTAAGACTCGCACTTTGTAGGACATCACAGCACAACAAAGGGTTACTTTTCGGGGAGCAAGGTAGGAAATCAATTTCAGGAGGATGTAAAGAATTCCGGCCCTTAATCTTTAGATAAAAGGTAAAGACAGAAATTTTCAAAAAATAAAACTAAAACGGAAATTTTTAAATTTATTGTACTTTTGTGTACTTCAATGTGTGTGGGTTGCGTATTGATGTGGGGGGGGATGTGGTAATATGTATATGTAGTAGTTGTTGTGTACCCCGGGTTACATGTGTGATATATGTAAAATATATCTTGTATGCATATGTAATGTGTGTATGTGTATATTATGTCTATGAATAGATTTCTTTAAATTATTTTGGTACAGGGACTTTTTTTAAAAAGGGGTTTATTAGTCTTGTTAACTTCTGATCTATTCTGTATTATATTTTTTTTTTATCATAATTATGTTCTTTTTTTGAAACTATAAAATTTACTTAAATCGGTATTTTTATTACTATTATCATTATCTTTTTATAATTAAATTTATTATTTTGAATTCAGTATTGATTTATTGTTACTTTTTTAACTATTATTATCATTATTTATATATATATATATTTTTTTTTCTTTCCTCATTTTTATTATCGATATCATTTTTATCACTTTTAATATTATCATCATTATTATCATTTTTGTCTTCTTTTTTACCTTATGTATTTATTTATTTTGATTATTTCACTATTTATCATATTATTATTTTTTAAATCTTTTTTTTATTTTTATATACACATATTTTTTTTTATTTTTTTCTTCTTTACCTTATTAGGTTTTTATTTTTTTTTATTTTTTATAATACTATTTTTTTATTATTATTATTTTACAGGTATTGTTATCTTTTTTTCTTATTTAAAAATTTTATTGGGTAGTCAAGAAAATTATCAATAGCCACTTAGCCCCGAGAGACAACGAAAATTATCATAGCATATCCAAAAAGACTTTGGCTTAATGGACCGGGCTTATACGACTGTATAATTTTATGAAAATATTGTATTACACCAACCAAAAAAACTATCAATTCAAGTATTTCTGCTGAAAAGATGATACCGCAGTTTTTACTTTTTCGAAAGCTCGTTTGGTTTTCATAATTTGACAGTAAAGCCTCCAGCTTGTTTAAATGATCTGAACATCCCACATAGCTCCAAAATCTGCGAAGTGGACGAAGTCTGCGTTTCTTTTGCAGCTTGAAGAAAAAATTCTTTCCTCGGGCTGCAAGGGAGCTCACGCTGTCAATCCAGGTAGCTGCCCCTCCCAAAATAAAGCTTTGCTACCGTGGTCCAGTGTATGGAACTTTTGTACTCTATGTAAGATACCCGGCCGAGTTTCCCCCTGAATACAGGTGTGTATCTATGTCGTCACGAAAGCAAGTGCCAAAAAAACACATCGTATCATCAGCTACAAGTACACTGATCAAATCCTGCCCTGCGCATGTGCAATGCAATAAAAGGGGGGTGTCTGCCTCCCCTTTTTGTTTAACATAGTTTTTGGTACAAGGGCCAGCCTTTATCATGCAAATTTTTTAGGGAGTTTTCCCCCGCTTACGTACAAACTTTTTTTTTCCGAGTCAGTTCTTTCTTTAGTTTATGGTTTCTTGGCTGATCGTATTCGCGAGTATATGGGAAGACCAATACTTTCCTTTATCATCAGGACACATTGGAGTGTATCGTTGAAATCCGCTTCCACTTTCTCCGATTGTTTCCTTGTGAGTCCCTCACAGCAGTTATTTCCCAGTATGCATTACGTTGATGCATTGAGCAAGATAAATCAATTCAACCCTTTTGGGTACTGAAACAGCTCTTGCCTATATATTTGGGAAAAATTGAAGTGGGTTCTGTTTCAGCAATTTGTAAATTGCATCAGGGCATCATTTGCACATCTTTGGTATGGGCAATGATGCATCTTTTCCCCCTGGTATACGATCGGTAACACGATCTATGATACATGCTTCAGCAGCAAAATATGTTTCTTGATGTGCAGCGAGGATGTGCTATCTTGTCTCTTTTTTGCTATATCCCCGTAAAAATATTATCTGCTCTCAACAGTCCCCTGTGTTAACTTCTTCGTGTTTGTGCCTTTTATTATTTGGGTCGTCCGGGGGCAGAATTACATGTTTTCTCCATTACTCTTGAGCTGCTTTAAGGTAGTCTTCTCAATGTCTTTGCTCGGGAGCAACTTCACCTGCGTAGTCATTTTAAGTTTTTTCAAAACCAGTTTCATGTGAAAAGTTTTTCGGCCCAGATGATACGGAATTTTGGGAGTTCTCCCCCTCTCAGGTTTCTGAAATGTCAAATAGCTTTTGCTGCCTGAGTCTGGTGCCCTAGAGTGTTCCAGGAGTCGAGATCCCGAGGGTGTTTAAGGGCCGCGTGGGGTTTTTTCAAGTTGTGTGGGTAACAAACGGAATTGCTATCCATGGCTATTATCTCATTCACAATCTTCCTGCAAAAATAAAAATAAACTTAAGAACCGCAAATTTTTTGGCAAATTTGCTGATTTTTTTCTAAAAAAATTATATGCTGCTGTTGATTTGCTCAAAATTTAAAAAAATTATGGAAGGATAATAGTGGCTGCTTTGTTTCCCTTTTATCTGAAAAAGTATAACAAATATTTTATTTTTTCTTATCACTGGTTGCTAAGATTGCGATAAGCCAATTTTCAAAATTTTTTTCTGGTGGCCACCGGATTTTGGCTCAAAAAATACAAATCTTTGATTTTACCAAACTTTTTGCTAAATGGCAAATTTTTGAACATAATTAAGCTAAAAAAAAAAAAAAGGCACTTGGCATCCATTAGAATCGACATGCTTTTTTAACATGAATGTACCCCTTACAGGTTTTTCCGCATTTGGCGCGATTTTTTTGCTGATAGGGGCTGTTCAATGGCATAAAATATGAAAGTGCAAATCCAGACTGTACCAGGGCAAAATTAGTTTCCCGAATAATATACCTTTCAAAAGATACCAATGACCGCCTCTTTTTGGTCCGACAGCCCCCATCCGACGGACTTCAGGGGCGACGAGCAGTCCCTCGTAAAGGCGCTGCCCGGGACGTTGGGCCCTTTTACAACCCCTCAGTGCGGGACCTTAGCTCCTCCGGCTGCACAGGCCTTGTGGCCCCAATTTAACCCCCAAAAAAAAAAAAAAAGAAGGCCAAAAAAAAATCCTGCGTGGGGGTTTTTGGGGGGCCTTTGGGGGGGTGGGCCAGGTGGTGAAGCTCTAAAGTTTTTTCCCCTTATTTTTAAAATTTTTTTCGTGTTTTTGGGCTTTCCTCAGTTTGACTCTTTAATTCCGTTTTTGAAATGCCTGGCCAAGGAAATTTTTTTTATTCGTCGTTTTGTAAAATTTGCCCGGGGTTTTTTTTTTGCAAAAATTTTTCCCTTTAACAAAGCAAAGTCAGCCCCGTGGGCCCCTCCCGGCCGAAGGGGGGCTTTAAAACCTTTTATTTTCCCCGTTCCTTCTTTTCCCCCGTTTAATTTGTAAAAAAAAAAGGGTTTTTTTTTGGTTAAAAAAATTTTATGGACATTTTCCCCCGGTTTTTCAACCGCGGAAGGCGGGTTTCCCTTTGGCCGGTTCGATCAAACCCCGTAATGTGCGCGGGTCTTGGAAGGGACCTTTTTTTAATTTAAAAAAAAGGGGGGAAAAAAAAATTAATTACCCGTGGCCCGTTTGGATTCCCCTAATGGGATAAAAAAAAAAAAAGCGGGAGAAGGTGGAAAAAACAAAAATTGTGGAAATGTATTTCATATTTGTCCGTGAGATTTCTTTAATTTTCCCCCAAAAAAAAGGGGCATCCCCCGGGCCCCCCTTGGTCGGGAAACGGGGCCGGGTTGGTGCGGGTGGATTGCAGGAAAGTAAATTCTTTTTAAAAATTAGGGGTTAAATTTTGGGGTGCTGGGGTTTTCCCTTCCCTTTTCTTGTTCGGCCCCGTCCGTTGTTGGTTTTTTGGTTCGGTTGGGGCCGCTTGTTGTTATTATTAGGGCTTTTCGCCTGTTGCTTTTCTTCTGTTCCTCCCCTGTTGCCCGCCCCTCCCCCCGTCCCCTGCTCCGCTTTTCCCCCCGTTTGTCCGTTCGTCCGTCCCGTTCGCCGTTCGTTTTTCTTTTTCGGCCCCGCCCCCTTCCCTTTTTCCCCGGTTGCCCCGCCCCGTTGTTCTTTCCCCTCGGTTTGTCTCCTCTCGTCTCGTCCGTCTTCTCCCCCTCGCCTCCTCTCCTCCGTCGCCCCGTCCCCCTCCGCTCTCGGGCCCCCTTGCTCTCGCTCTCCCCGGGTCTCGCTCTCGCTCTCCTCTCGGCCTCGCCCCCTCTCGGCCTCCCCCGTCTCGTCTCTCTTTTCTCTCTTACTCTCCTCCCCCGGCTCTCGCTCTCGCTCTCGCTCTGCTCTGCTCTCGCCCCGCCCCGCCCCTGTGTGGGGTTTGGGGGTGGGGGTTTTTAAAAAAAAAAGTTGCATACCCAAGAGAAAAATGTTGCAAATGTTTTAAAAGCTTTTTCCCCGGTAAAGTGAACAATACAGGGAGGAGGGGCTGTGAAGGGGAAAGGAAGAGGGGAAGAACAAGAGGGTAAAGAAAAATAGTAGGGGAGTCAAAGAGGGAAAATAAGGAAAAGGGGGAAGAGGGAGGAGGGAAAAAAGTCAAGTACAAACTTTATCTAAAATTTTTATAAAAATCACTGACTACCCCTCCCCAACTAAAATTATAACCACCTTAATCCCATTAACCCCTTTAAACCTAGAACGTAATTTTTATTGTAATTTGGCTACCATTAGCGATATTTAGTCAAAATAAGCAATTATTTTTAGATATGCCTGTTTTGTATCCTTGTCCACTAAATTTGGTATATTCATTTCTTTTTTTGTTTTTTATGGCTATAAAAAGACCATTTTTTATCATTACCCAAAACCCACTACCATAACTGCAAAAATTTTCCCCCAAAAACCCCCACACCTCAAATCACTAAACCCGCACAGTAAAACCCCAAAACCTTCCCTATAGAAAATTTCCAACCTCCCCCCTGTAAAACCATTAGCTCACCCCTCAACTAAACCCAAAGCAGTGGTTCCCAAACCTTTTTTTTTTCCCTTTCCCCTTTTCCAGTCACTTTTTCCCCCTGTGGGCCCCCAAACGAAAAAGGCTAAACCCAAAAATGAATAGAAAATTTTTCTGCAAATAAATGAATACATTCATGTAAAATGCCTTGCATTGTTATGCTGATTAAGCTGTAGGCCTATTTATATGAAAACAGAACACGTTCTGTTCAGCAGACTTTTTTTTTTCTAAGTAAAATACATAGGAAAAATGTCATGATATGTTGTTATAGTTGTAGGTATTGTACGCAAAAGCTATCCTTTTAATACTTGCCTTATTTTTGAGCTTGCAAGCACATGTATGAATAAAAAATCGAAACAATTTTCACATAACCAGACACATCAGTTTCACGTTTTAAAAACAGCAATCTTAAGTATAAGAGTTTCAAGTAACAGAATAGATATTCCCAAGATTTAAAGACAAATATAAATTAAATTATGAACAAAAATTTCCTTATTGATTTCATGGTATTTAAAGTATGCAAAATAATAGCAATCTCGATACCATTGTTAAATAAATTTGTAGTACACCTACTTAATGAAACACTAATATTATATATGAGGGATGAAAAGGAGTAGTTACAGTCCAATAAATCACAAAAGAAAGCCTGCATTTATAATTCTAAATTTTATTTTATTTATAAAAGAAGAAAAACAGCAGTGAATGACTTTTCATGGGTTGCAAAATATTATGTCACTATATATTTCTCAATGGGACTTTTGTGGTTGTTTCTGAGCAGCCAGCTCATGAATCCTTGGCTCAGTGGCAGCCAGTGCACACCGCAAGTCATCTTCCACAGACAGCATGTTCCTTGATTTACTTGTTATTGTAAGTAATGCAGAAAACCCACTTAAAATATTAGATCCTAGAAATATCATGAACCCTTGAAATTCTTCATGGACCCTTTGGGACCATGGACTCCTGGTTGGGAACCACTGCCTAAGAGGCTGCATTAAGGATTGGAAGTGGAGACGAAGATGAAAGAGCAGGATTGGAAGTGGAGGCAGACGAAGAAGAGAAGGAAGAAGAAGGGAAGAAGAGTGAAGGGGAAGGGGGGTAAATAATGGGGAAGATAAGGAAAGACGAAATGGGGAAGGAAAATAAGGGGAATATCAAAGGGAAAAGGGAAAATGAATGTAGAAGAAGGAAAGGGAACATACAAAGCCTTTCTAACCCTGTAAATCATGTTTATTCGTGTTCACAACTTGCCTCAGATAAAACAAAAGCTGCATCAATTTATAGATAGATAGAGAGCTAGATGTTACATAGGCAATAAAAGAAAGAAAAATAATATATATAACAACGAGATGGGAGTGGTAATATATATGGGAAGGAGAGGGGAAGAGAATGGGGAGGAAAATAAGGGGATAACAAGAAGAGGAAATGAAGTAGAAGAAAGGAAAGGGGAAGCATACTAAGCTTCTAACCCTGTAAATCATGTTATCGTGTTCAAACTTGCCTCAGATAAAAACAAAAACGCATCAATTTATAGATAGATAGAGAGGATAGATGTT
>JACEEZ010006619.1:7500-17500 GCA_016584305.1 Chionoecetes opilio
ACACAATCTCGAATAGTAAGGCTTCTTAACTTTTTCACCTCCCCCACCAAGAGCAGATTCAACAAGTTTGGGGAAATACATAACTAATGTAATACTTCGCTCCCTTGAAATGAAACCTTCTCACTTCCTCTCTTTATTTGTAAAGGGCCAAAGGGCCCTATAGAGTCGGGGACTGGACTCATCCCTCTAGTCTGTAATGGTTATTTTCTTTTACCCCACTAATCTAGGCGTAGGTGTGTAGGGAGAAATCACGACCGGATTTACTCCATACCCCAGTAACTTGGGATAAGGCTCCCTCCTTCTTGAGGCATACATACTCCTGCGTTTTATCACCCGTCGAGCAAAGCTCAGACCCAAGCACATCCTCGGGTCTCACGACATCCTTTGGGGGTTTTAGTGTTTAGTGCAATCTATGAAACCCCTCTAAAGCAAATTTTTTTTAAAACCACTACAAGTCTTTCTAGGGGACCTTCTTTCAAAATACCTCTTCCTAGAGGTGGCTTTTACCATCTGTCATTAACATTATTCTACGTATCTCCTTACTGGTCTCCTCTCTCTAGGCGGTGGTAGTTCAAGTTTTTCCTCAACTATTATTATTCTGCTGGTTCTAACAGCCAGTCATCTTGTCCTATATATTGTTTAATTTTTTTCGGCCGCTCTCTGTACATTTTTTGCCATCAAATATATTTTCAAACCATACGCACCCCCCTCTCTAAATACTTCCACTATTTTTACGGTCCCAACCATTTAAACCCGAAAGTTTTCTGTTGGTGCCCATCTCAAAACGTTCTCTTTTCACCCACGCCAATTCGTCTTTTCCACCTTTCATTTTTCCTTTTCACATTAGCTTTCTCCCGCCATTTTCTACCTCTTCCAAATTTGTTCTCTTGATGATTCGTGTGCCACTGTTGTTTCCTCCTCTGAGTCAATTTTGGGTAACTTCACACTAATAAACCTTGGAGCATATCGGGGAAAAGAAAGCAAAGAAAGGTTGGGTATTGTTTCATGCACTGCACTATTCAACACTCTCTGGGTTTCAAAGAGATACTGGGCCATCTATTGGGATAACCCTTGCATAAGTTTGAGAGAATAGCTTTCATTGTTCGGTGCATCCTTTCAGAAATACTATTACCTTGTGGATGATAAGGCGGGGTGTACCTAACTGTTTTTCCCACATGACCCACACAACTCCTTAAATTGCTGTGACGTGAATCCTTAAAATTTATCTAACATAATGTATGTTGTGCTCCAATACACAAAAAAAATTTCCCTTTAAAAATTCTTACATATTTCCTCCGTCATTCTGTTTTTTAAATTTTATAAAACACCGGAAACCTACTATATTATCTATTATAGTTAATACATAGCGGAAATCCGTGGGCTCCCGTTCCATGTCGGTTATGTCTATGCTTATCCTCTCTAGAGGTTTACTTACTGATGGAAATTTCTTGCCATTGTTGTTGGAGTCCACGACTACCCTTGTGCTGTTGAGATGTTAGACAGTTCCTCCATATTCTCTCACATCTGTTTTCAGGTTGGCCAATAAAAATAGCCTTTGCTTTACTTTTTTGATTTCCTTTCCCCTAAATGACCTGATTCCTTATTATAAATTAATTTCAAGGGCGCTAGCTTCAGTTCACTAGGCAGACAAATAAGTAGTGTATACTGTTATCTAATTGCTGTTTAGTTAAAAAATAAAACCCCTTCTTCTATTACAATTGATATAAAGTACTTCTGGGGTATTTAGATTTTGGTATTCTGCCTCCTTCTAATACTCTATCATTTCTCTCCATCTGCGGTCCTCTCGTTGCATTTCCTTTACTTCTTCTTAGTTTTCCTACCATCTCTCTTCTACTTGACATCGAATGATTCTTACTGGTCTACTAACTGGTCTGCTACAGTGTTCTTTTTCCCTGCTTTTATTCTATTTGATACCTATAGTCTCTCATTTTAGGATCCACCTGTTCATCCTAGGGACTTGGTTCGTTGTTTAAAGACTGACACTAACGGTTGGTGTCTGTTCTGATGATCACCTTGGTTCCCCCCAGGAAATGATGAAACTCTCTGCAAGCTAAAACTATCCCTAGGGGTTCCCTATCTGTTGATGAGTATCGCGTTCAACTGGTTTCAATTTATTGGAAAAATAAAAGATTACCTGGGCTTTACCCTGTTCATTTACTGGCATCAGTACTGCTCCTACATGAGTTTGGCTAGCATCGGTATCCAACACAAAAGGTTTTTGATATTGGCCTTAGTAAGACTGGAGACTAGTCAGTTTATCTTTTAGTATCTGAAATGCTTTCTGGCTTTCCTCCGACCATTCGAATGGGTTATCTTTCTTAGTCAGATTAGTGATCGGCACCGCTATCTTAGCGAAGCCTTCTATGTACTTCCTATAGAAACCCACCATTCCCAGAAATCTTCTGGGTTTTCCCTTGGGCATTAGTGGGGGGTTTAATTTTCTCTACGGCTTCCATATTGTCTGGGTTGGGGTTTGGGAACTTTCCTTGTTCCTACGTGTCCCAGAAAATTAACTTTTCTTTGCCCTATTTTACATTTTGGGCAGATTTAATTTGACTCCAAATCTCAGTCAGATGTCCAAATAACTTATCGATCCTTTCCAAAAAGATCTCGTAAATGGGTGCCATCAAGATTATGTCATCCAGATACTTTTTAAGCCAATTCTCTTTCAGTAAAGGGGTTAGGATCTGGCTAATTTGCGAGAGAAAATTGCCGCACTACAATTCAATCCAAAGGGGGTCTTTGATCTGTACAAGGATATTCCTTCACTGAAATGTTAGATCTTTACTACTTTCATCTAACAGTACTTGATAATATGCATCTTTCATATCTAGGGTGGCATAGTATTGATAGCCCCCTACCGATTCACTAACTCTTCCAATTTAGGTAGGGGGTTATATCAGTGACTAAATGTGATTAAATTTCCTATAATCCAGCACATCCTTTTTCCCCATTCGGCTTGTTAACCAGTACTATATGACTTAACCACGCAGCTGTGGAATTTTCTTTTTGTCCTTCTCTTCCATTTCTCTCAACATTTTAGCTATTAGTTCTTTAGCTTTCTCCGGATACCTATATGTGGACTACTCTACATGGTTTTGGATAACACCTGAACATGAGCTGGTTCAGTTTTCATGGTGCCTAGTTCCTGCATCTAAGATAAATAATTCATAATGTTTTTTTATTAACGCGAAAAGATAGTGTCTCTCCTGTCCACTTAGGTGCTTCCAGTCTCCCTTTTTAGGGAAAATCCTGTATTCGTTCTGTCGAGTACCACTACCTTGGCTAACATCACTATCGGGTAACATAGCGTTACTCATCCTAGGTGGTGAGATAACGTGGGCCGCCGTAATTGTGGTCTTGTATTTCTTCTGAGTTTACTACTTTATATTTAGCTAAAACTGTACCAGAACGTACTTCAGCTGTCCATTACTGTTATTAATTATTGATAGAAAGATAGTTTTTTTTCTTCAGTAACCTGGACACACATAGGTGCTATATTTTGCATTTCTTTTCTAGTTTCCACCACGAGAATGGTTCCCTCTATCTCGTCCAGGTAATTCTAACCATTGAGTTCTTTCTGGTCTTATGGTCACTCTTTTCTGTATTCTTATATGATAGTTTGATTTATGCCTTCATCTCTGCCCTCTTCGCTCTTAACTGCTTTATGTTGCCGTATCGGTGTTCAACAAAAATTTTAAGGGTAAGTTAGGTTAGCCCACATGATTTTATTTTGTTTGTAATTTATAGTAATTTCTTCTAGTCCTATTATATTCAACCCTATCAGGGCTTGGGTGGATAAATTTCTGGTCTGGAACTATAACATTGACACTTCTTTGTTTTATCTGTTCCTAGGGTTATTTTCTCCTACTTGCTAAGATTCTCAACTCCTTGCCAGTTATGCCGGTCCCAAACTAGGGATGTTACTGTGGGTTCTTACTTTAAGTTGTAATTCTAAAGCTGCGCTCTTCTTTATAAGTGAATATTCGCTTCCTGTGTCTACTAAAACTTCCGTGACGCGGTCAATTAATGGCTAAAGGGATTATTTGGGGATCGATGTTTAACTAGTCACCGGGAAGATCCTTTCCTCCCGGACAATTGGACTACCCTCCTACATCCTACTCTCCAGCAATCGAAACAAGCGTTGCTACCTGATTTCCTTCTACAGTCTGCGGCTGTGTGGTTGTTTATTTTTACAATAGGGACAAAAACTTTTGGGAATCCTTTCTCCAATCTAAACTAGGTGCTTGAGGTCGTTACTTACTCTCAATTCTTGTAATTTCCTCCCATTCCTTCCATCTGTGCTCGCAGTTCTCTTATTTCTGCTTTACTCGCTGACAGTTCTTGTTTATTGGAGGAATACTCTGGGGAGCGAGTGTTATCTCTGGCAGCTGCCGGTTTGGCTTACCGCACACATTCTATTTGTGTCTCTTCTATGGCAATGGCCCTCTCAATCTCCACTTTCTCTATGATTTCCTCAGTGGGAATTGTTCATCCATGTAAAACTCTAATTTCTCCTTACTGTGGGTTGGTAATCCTCTCAAAAAGTTTCGTTTTTATGATCTTATCCCCACGGAGAACTTCTCCTGGATATTTTGACTTTGCTTCCGTATGGCGTATTTGCATTTGAGTTTTAGTTGCAAAATCTTGGGGGTCTTCCAGCCAAACATATTGACCTCCGAAATGCTGTTAAGGACTCTGTCGACATTATTGTCTGTTAGTTCTTCGCATAACCAATAAGTTAGGGTGTCCCATGATCTAAATTTGTACACACTGAGGGCATTCTGTGCGTATAGCGCTAACGGTGGGTCCACTCTTGTCATAAGGATCCTCTTTCTCTCCTCCAAATCCTCTGAACAACTTTCTACTTGGGAAAGGAAAACTGTCAACCTTCCCTCTGCTTCGATTCCCTGTAAATCACTGAGGTTCAGCATTCGTATATCTCTAGGCTTTATCAATGATCTCACTGGTCTCCTAACTTCCTGTTCCTCCTCCTTATTTTTCAAAAATCACTCAAACAGTTTCTTTCGTTCTTGCCACTTCTTGTTCTGACTGACTCAACCACTTGAGCTGCGCGTATGGTTCTGGACGGGTTTCGACTCTCTCGTGTGTTACTCCTTCCTCCTTCTTAAGCTCTCTACCCTTTGCTCCCTTTTGGAGGAAATCCTCCAAATCCTCTACTGAAAAATCTATCAAATCCTCCATCTTAAAAAAAAATTCCCTTCCGCAATACATTTTTTTTTATTTATCCCTGATTTTTCTAACTAGTGTTGGGCTTTCTACGGTGGCTATTAAGGCCACGACAACCCTCCGAAGTTGTTTACTTGCTGGGGCGTCTCCCAAGCCTCAACACTGACTTACACTATACCAGCTGTTACCCTAAGCTAACCCTAACCTCACCGTAAGATACAGCAACCTAACCTTACCTACCTTTTCCACCTAACCTTAACCTTACCGTAAGGTACGGCAACCTAACCGTACCTACAACATGTGTTCTCTAATGTACTCTGTCATAGTCAGGTCCCTTAACTAGCGTTACCCTATACATGAATGTGATCACTGGGCACTGGCACTTGAAAAAAAATATAAAGGAATTAAGTCAGCGCGTGGGTACGAGGAAACTTTAAATGAATCCAAACCGCTACCACCATTATGTGGTGCCCCCCTTTGTAGCTTTATTGCTTTGACGTTGCTCATTCAAGAGGGCTCCACAATTCTGGCTGATATGCTGCCACCACCCACAATAAGTGGGAAAAAAAAGGTTTATAGAATAAGGAATAAGTTAGAACTAATGGTTGTAAAAGATGACTCGTTATCTTTTCCTTGGTATATTCTGTTTACTGATAAACCAGTAATTACTTCCCCACTCCTTCCTACATAATCATTACATATTTCTCCACTTAATACTATGCTTAAATGCTAATCACATCGAACGACGCTAGTATTAGCCCGTGGACCGAACGTAATCATAAGTTACCCTCTCTAAGTCTAAATAATTTCCCGTCACTCTCCTTACTGTAATAACCCTCTTAATGCTAATTACATCGACACGACGCTAGTATTAGGCCGTGGACCCGAATGTAATCACAAGTACCCTCACTAAGTCTAAATCATTTCCCGTCACTGAAAGTTGTTGTGTCAAGAATCACATGTCCACACATTCCAGCTATCAGACTAATCCTTAGCTGCAATCCTGATGTTCACTCAAAAACGTTCACAGGTGTTCTTCCCCAGCTCATCCAGCTGTCTCCTCCACAGCTACCTTGGGACCCTTTTCCAAGGGTGAGAACCACACCTCCCGTGTCCAACTCGACACGTTGACTCGTTGACTCGTTGACTGGTACTAAACTAATATGGCGTCACCCTTACTCTTCACCTCCACCAGCCTACGTGGCCAGCCAGCTATCGCCGGTATAAAATATATCACAGTAGTGATCACATATAGTGATTCAGAACTGAGGAGTGGAGGAAAATTACTCGCTTTGTTACTCGATTTTTATATATTACTTTACCCCCTCCCATTCAACGTAAACTCTTCGCCAGTCATGGGTCAAAAGTATTTAGCCCATTTTTCCGCGTTACATTTACATTCAACAGTGACCGCGCAGCACCCTTTAACCGCAACCATACGCTGCCCTATTCCACATCCACTATCCACACTTTCCACCACACTTAATTAAAAGACTGATCTATAAAATATATATAAGCGTAAATAACACGAAGCTTCCTGTTTACTGAGAAAAGAAGATGAATTCAACCCCTTCGCGACACTACAAGGTGATCCTGTCCACAAGTTAATTGAAGAAGCAAGACCTAACTACAGCTCCAAGGTGGAACACTGGTGGAGAACAAGTGGAAGTAAGGACGTAGGCTTGGTTATCGCCGCCAAGCGCTCCGCCGCCCATCACCACAGCGCCCTCCTCCGCTTGTAATTCAAGGTTGGGAAGGACTCAGCGCCACACCCTGGCTTGCTGGCCCTCCTAGACGCCCCACCCACCTCCTACCCTGGATGCTGGATAATATTCCTCGCTTCGAGGAATATTATATTTTGTACACGCTAATATACTTAGGTGAGATTAAACATGCATATGAGCTGAGAATCCATTGAAATTTAATTAATTACATCACTTGTTGCAGATAAACTTACAAGTTTTTAATTCATTTCACATTTTATTGATTAATTATCCAAGCAAACAGAAATACGTTCTAATTAAGAGACAAGTAAGTCACTTGAGTAAGAGTAAGAGACAGTTCTAATTGACTTAATATAATCTCATCAATACTACTATTGCAAATACTTCATTTATAGTATTGTTTAGTATATTAAAATATCTATCTATATATCTCTTCTCTCCGTAAAATGTACTTTTCTTCTTTGTGATGGACAATACATTCAATAATAACATAAGTCTTTAGAAGCACCTGAGAAAAAGTACTCACAATATAATTATAATTGCGGTAATAATCAATCAATCATTGGGTGCATACGCCGGGGGGCGCGTCGCCTCGCCCACCCTACGACGCCACTCCCGGGGGTCACCACGCGCGAGTCTCCATGCAGGCTCCTTTCCCATACCAAGCAGCTCTCGACAAGAAACATCAACTTGCCCCAGCAACGAGCCTTGTGGGCGCCCCCTTGGCCTCCTCCACGCCGGATTGTCTCTTACAAATACAACCCGGTGGGAAGGATCGGTTTCAGGGTAGCGTGCCACATGCCCATATAGCCGAAGTTGGCGTTGAAGGACTATGCAGGTAATAGGCCTCGATTCAGTCTCACGGTGCAATCGCTGATTTGACACGTAATCATCCCAGCGATACCCCATGATTCTGCGAAGACACTTATTACCAAAGGTTCGATGATTATGATTCGTCTCTTCAAGTCACATGTAGTGTCCATGGCTCACAACCATTAGTAGGACCAGGATCACAAGCACTTAAAGATCCGGATCTTTGTCCCCTGCAACAGGTACCGGACAACACCAAATACTCCCACTGAGCGAGTCCTAGCACCGTGCTAGCAATCCGCCGGTAGACTTCTTGACGTGACCCGCCGTCATTATGACTGCGCTACCAAGGTATGTAAACTTCCAAGAGTCTTCAAGGTCCCTACGGCCGCACGCATGAGACAACTGGTACTGCTTCATCTACTAAGTCTCCAAACCCCTGGACCTGGTCTTGAGCCCGGATAACTTAAGTCCCAAAGGCTTTGCTCCTCGTGCCAGCGCCTCGAGAGCCATCACCAGGACGCTCCAGCGACTCGGCAAGATTACTTCATCATCGCAAAACAGATCATGATCTTGTGTTGCCGATGGAGCTCCACAAATCACTTTGATCTACAACCTTGTCCAATACGCCAGTCATACACGCGTTGAAAAGTGATGGGGTCATAGACGCACCATTGCCTCAACTCGCCTGTATTAACATGAAAGAAGCGGTACACCTAGGGTATCTATATATAGAGGGTAACGGCATTCATAGGCCCTATGTTAAACGCTACTGGGCGCCATCTTAGCGCCAGGGCCTCTTCGTTCACCCAGACCCGGGGAAGTTCTCAAGGCATTACCCCGCAGTATATCATGTTATACATGTATAAAGGATATACTGTTATCTTCGGAAATGCTTGTTCTATAAGATTATCACATAAAACATAGTAAAACACATTAAATAAAGGTCATTATGAGACTCTGAAGAAATATGATGAACTTAACATTCACTTAAAACTCGTCGTCATGTAAAACTTTGTGGGACAGCTTATAAGATGGAAGATATCAATAGAAGCAGAATTTTATTAGCTTTCCATTGATATATTTCGTTTTCTGATAAATGCAGTAGTAGCATGTATAAATTAGCGTTAACTAAATAAATCGCGCGCGTCCCGAGCCGTTCTCTCTCTCTCTCTCTCTCTCTCTTCTCTCTCCTCTCTCTCTCTCTCTCTCTCTCTCTCTCTCTCTCTCTCTCTCTCTCTCTCTCTCTCTCTCGGAAAGAGAGAGAGATAGTGAAAGAGAGAGAGAGAGAGAATAGATAAAAAGTTGAAGAGATTATATGAGAAGTAACCAAAAACTTTTCTATTCTCTCTCTCTCTCTCTCTCTCTCGCCTCTCTCTCTCTCTCTCTCTCTCTCTCTTCTCTCTCCTCTCTCTATATATATATATATATATATATATAAATAATATATATATATATATATATGTAATAAGAGAGAATGATAATATATAAGAGAGAGAGAATTAAATTTTGGTTACTCATTCCACCTCATATCTTCTACTTATCTCTTAATTATATCATATCATCTCATTTATCTTTACTTACTATATTATATATATATACGAGAGAGGAAGAGATATATAGTGAAAGATTAGATAGTGAGAGATAGAGAGAGAGAAAAAATTGAAATATTTTTTGGTTCTTACTCATCTTTATATCTCTCATTCATCTCATCTTTCTTCTATCATCTTCATCTTCTTCTCTATATATAGATAGAGAGAGTATAAGAAGAGAAGAAGATAGAAGTAGGATAATATAAGATATGATATTGAGAGAGAGAGGAGAGATGAGAGAGAGAATTAAAATAATTTTCTAGAAGATTACTCTACATATCTATTCTTCATTATATCTATATTCTTTTAAAAGAGAGAGAGAGAGAGAGAGAGAGAGAGAGACGAGAGAGAGAGACGAGAGAGAGAGAGAGAGAGAGAGAGAGGAGAGAGAAAGAGAGATTATAGTAAGAAGTATTATAATGTATACTGCATTATCAGAAAACAATATAGCAATGGAAAGCTATAATCTCTGCTATCTATTATATCTCCCATCTTATAACTGTCCCCAAGTTACTGGACGAGTTAAGTGATGTTAGTTCACTAGTTCTCAGAGTCCTATGACTAGTTAAGTTTTACTATGTTTTAGAGATGAGATAAGAGAGAGAGGATCGAGAAGACAGAACCGAAGAGTAAAAGAAATGCGGGGAAGCTGAGACTCCCCGG
>JACEEZ010006619.1:22500-35000 GCA_016584305.1 Chionoecetes opilio
AGAGTGGAGCTCAGCCACATACCCGAGCACGCGCGACGCCGTCGGGGTAACTCGCTCACTGCCCTAATAACTCATCACTGCCATAACTCGCTCACTGCCCTAAGACAAGACACTAGTCTCATGGTCACGTAAGAGATCACCGCGCGCCGCGAGGCAGGTCTGCCCACACGGGAGTATAGAGAGATTCTGTTTATAATACACTAGTATCGGAAGACGTCTCCGTGACGCAGGACTGCCCACACTCAAGGCTAGAAAGATTCTGCTCTCCTGTCCTCTGTCTTCAGAGGCAGGTGAGGCGTGTGGTGGTGGGTACAGGGCGAAGGTTATATCAGTGTGACAGTTATGAAGTGAGGGGTGTAAGGTGATGGTCCCTTGAACGCTGGCAATTCTGTTGGGTCAGCAATATAAGCAATGCCTTTCCACTTCTCTTCACTCCTTGTTCCTTCATCTCCTCTTCTCTCTTCCCATTCCTCACTTTCTGTCTCATTCTTCCCGTCTCTTGCTTCCCCTTCGTCGGACGACGGGCGACCCTCAGCTGTGGTCAGCAAATCTGCAGGTGGGCTCTCTGCGCTCCCCTCGCTAGCTGATAAGGATAGATTGTGTCAGCGAAATCATTGTCGCCTCTCGCTTCCAATACCATCCTTAACGATTCTTCCACTTCCCTTATTCTCTTCTTCTATTCCCATATTTATCTTTCTCTCCTTCCCTATACCTCGTTCCTCTGTCCTTCGGACCCTCACAATTTGATATCTATATACTCTTCTTCTCTTCTTCTATATATATATATATATATATATATATATATATATATATATATATATATATATAGTATATATATATATATATATATATATATATATATATATATATATATATATATATATATATATATATACTATATATATATATATATATATATATATATATATATATATTATATCATCGCGCGCACGTATTTTATATAAATATCTGTTCCAGCATACAAATATTTCTTGAAGAAATATATTTCAAAATACACAGTATAATATATAGTCATTTCACTTTTTAGCATATCACATATTTGTATGCAAAGGCATGTCATATTATTTTTTATGAAAATCAACTATCCAAGGAGGGCAAAGTTATTTTTTTATCTATTTCAATGTCACAAGTGACATGATATGAAATTTATCAAATCAAAATAATATATATATTTCTACTCGCTAACACATTTAGCATACAAAATAGCTTGGAGTAAGTAACTATTATTTAACTCAGAAATGTTTTTATTTTTTAAGATATGTGGTCCTTTTGGTAAATAAATACTTTTTCTATTTTTTGTGTATTATTTTCTACCGTGGGTCCGCCCGGACCAACGTTACAATCCACGTCAAGTAAAAATGAGCGTTACAGTTCTAGGGTTATTAAGACTCGAATATGTCAGAGTCGAGGTAGCACACAGTCGGGGGAAGCCGCGCGCCCCGTACAAACCAGACCAGACTAGTAGATACAACTGGTATAATGGATAATGCAACAACTCGGTTGAATGACAGTAACATTTTCTTTAATTGAAATAAATAATAATTAATAAATCTTTAATTGCCGCTTGCAGTCAAGCCAATATTTTGGCTCTACCAACCAGATTAGGATCCGTGAGAGCATCGTTCGCGGTAGACACAGGCGCAGCTGTTAACGTGCTGTCCGATAAGGCTTACCTTGCACTAAAGCGCGCGTCACGTGGCAGCCGATGGCCTCTTAAACCGAACGATCTCAATCTCATGGGAGTTACTAGCGATCCTCTTAATATATAAGTTGTTCGTCTACCCGTTAGGTTGGGAAAAGGTACGCCTACTATTCGTTTGGACTTTTACGTGGCTTCTAATTCTACGTTGCCCTCGGACCGATTATTGGGTTTAGCGTCTTTGAGAGCGAACCGGATGATAATACATCCAGATGCCAGTACCATAAGGTTCTTAGGGAAGAATTTCAGAGCGATTGATCAATCCATATGCTTTACTTCCCAAAATAAGGTAGTGCCTTGTAATGCACCGTCCGTACCTGGTGTTCAGGTTTCTATTGATGGATTGGTAAATGGAACACCGCCTAAGTCTGAAACGAATGCACGCGTAGATTCTGCTAATACCCAACCTACAAATTCGTATAATCAGACAACGGTAACTGACCCGAGTGAAATGTGGAAAATCGTTAAGGCCACGGTAATTGGTAATCATGTATTTCCCCATCGTACGGCAATGCACATTACCGTGTCAGTCCCAAAAACCACCGTGGGTTGTGATATATGTATAGAAGGCTCAAGCCAAGTGAACAGACTAACAGTGGAAGCAACCGTAAGTTAAATTGTTGAAGGAAATAAAGCCGTCGCTCTTGTTGTTAATGCGACTAGCGGTCCTGTCAAACTTCGACAAGGTGTATTTTTAAGCCGTGCGTTAGCGTTTTTGATGAACAGGTAGTGCCAGAACATTTGGACTTACCTACGGGTTTTGTCAGTTCGGTAACTCCGTCGTCCAACAACTCAAATTTGACTCAAGCACAAACGCTTGACTCACTTGTCACTATTGTGGATTATCCCGAGCACAGGTCTTCGTTGTTAGAACTGCTTATAATCCGTCAGCCACCAGGCTCAACCTTGTTTTAGGGTCTTAAGTTGTTTTTTCAGTGGATTTTGTTTGCCTATATATCCAGTTTGAAAAAATATCTTTGGGCAATATGAGATATTTAGCATAAAATAAAATGGCCGCCAAGGAAATATCAAAATACAATGGTTTCCATCTTGATGGATGCTTGAGGTCCTTCTTAACTTGGCAATCTTCTCCACAAAATATACAGTGCTCAAAGAAATTGAACTTCAGTTGTTCAGAACGTCTTGCTCGTTTTCTAGGTGCAGCATCTGCTTCTTCTTCATCTTCCTTTTGGTCTTTCAGGGCCCTTTGAACCTCTTTTGGATGAACGTATTTATTCACACATGAGCTATGGACCTTCAAACTCAGATCCTTGTCATTATCATATTGCAACTGCAGTTTCTGATGGATTTCATCTTTGTATATTTTACTGCATCTTATGATATTTTCTATCCTGTTAGCTTTAGCATTTATCAAGACTTCTTTCTTCTTCAGAATATGTGCATTTAAACTTCAAAGCAAAATAGCATTCTTCCTCCATACTGGCTGTGCTTCATATACATGTACACTTCAATTGTAAATTGTAAACTGTAGCAATAACTTACACTAGTACAATCTAACACTTAGAACATAAGTCTCTGTTAAAGGCCGAATGTTTATCCTTTTATCACCTTTAACAGTATGCACTTTCATGTATGGGATACAACTAGGTTCACACAGTTTATGTACTACTCCTAGCCCGATCGTTCATCCAGTGCCATTTAAATACCGTGCGATCTGTACACCATCCGAATGAATTAAGCCCCTTCATTCTTGGCTCGGCTCTCCCGCGTTGGCACACCCTGTCTATTCAAGTACGGTTATCTAACTTAAATGGGGCAAACTTGATAACATTTGGGACACTAAGTTACATCTTAGCTGACATTGAACCCCATGCTGGGTTTCACAGCAGTGAAGTCACCAGTGTGCCCTGTAGTCAGACAGATAGGTGTCAACAGGGGAGACGGTAGCGGAGTGGTTAGCGTCTCTGACTGGCGTTCTCGGTGACCCTAGTTCGATCCCCGAAGAAATCCAAAAGCTTTCTGCACCGTCGAGTGGCCTAAGAACACCCACATGCCCTGCCTATCAACTCTACCTCCGATTGCGAGTGCATCGGAGGACACAGGGGGGCGGCATGAGCCTCTAATCACAGGCGTCACTATAAGAATCCTGCCTGCGCCACCACGGGCGAGGACCAACCATCAGAGCCCTCAAGTGAACCTCCAGAGCCTACCATCCAAGCCCTGGGTCACCACTGGGTGATACACTACACTACACTACAGGCACTATAGGCACAAATGTAGAAAAAAGAAAAGAAAAAAAATGTGGGTTTATACGTACAAGCATGAAATTTGGCACAGACATAGATAATAGTCTAATAAATGATTCCAGATATGGACCCACCGCGAAAACGTCTTATGGTAGCCGTGGCGGCCATTTTACAAGATGGCCGCTTTTAGTCTAGGGCCAATAGTGGTTCGTGACACCCCCCCCGAAATATACTTCCATGTCTATAGATAGGAAACATGTGTAGAAATGATTGCTGTAAATAGTTGAAAAAAGTCCGCCGATATTTTAGTCAGATGTTGTCGCCATTACAAATTTTACATCACAGGAACTGGCAAGGCACAAAAAAATGGTAACAAAGCCGTTAGTTACCAGTCTATAAGAATGAAGAAGAGAATAGAATAAAACAGGTAGCCATTTAGTTCGGGGTTCTTGTCTCTTATTGAAAGATTAAGTAAATAGGAGTGGAAAAATAGAAACAGGAAGAGAGTTCCAGAGTTTACCAGTTAGCAAGTTCAGAAGAACAGTGAGCATGAAAATAACGATAGAAGAGAGCAAGAGAAGCAACATTGCGGCGGTGATTGAAAGATTGAAGACAGTCAGTCAGAGGAGAGGAGTTGATGAGACGAAAAGCTTTTGACTCAACCCTGTTTAGGAGAGCTGTATGAGTGGATCCTCCCCAAACATGTGAGACATACTCCATACATGGGCGGATAAGGCCCCTGTAGAGAGCAAGCAATTGGGAGGGAGAAAACAAAGGACGCAGACGCCACAGCACACCTAACTTCTTAGAAGCTGTTTTAGCAAGAGATGAGATGTGAGATTTCCAGTTCAGATTTTTAATATAGTCCTAGAATGTTCATTGTAGAAGAAGGAGACAGTTGAGTGTCATTGAAGAAGAGGGGATATTTATCTGCTAACTGAGCAAATAAGGTGTCTAGACCTATGTTTTGAGGGACAAGGATTTATATAAAACCATTTAAAATGTGATATGTTTACACCAAAGAGTTTTGCATATGAACCTTTAGAAATACATTTATTAGTGTCCATGTAGTGAGTGATAATAAAGTTTTTATTTATTTATTGCAACTTGTTATCGTATCCTATTTGTCCTCATATCTTATCATATCTTTTTTTTTCAGTTGGTGTTTCGAACAGCGAAATGTCTAAGAGTTATCAGCTAGTGGATCCACTGCAACCTGGACAATCAAATGCGCAGGTACAGACGAATTGGAACAAGTGCGTTTTGTGCCAAAAAATCACACGGGAAACTTTGCAATGCCCAGTAGAATCAAAACGGCACGATGTTGGAGTTGGTTATTCTACCATTGCCTTCAACATCAGACGTTTCAATGAACTTCACGAATTACCGATGCCACTAGAATTAGGACGCCTTGATGACGGGAATGGCATTGAAGCTACGTTTCTGGAGAACAATGTCAAGTGGCACAAATCCTGCCATACAAAATTCAATAATATAAAACTACAACGAGCAGAAAAAAGGAAATGCACACAGGGTTGCGACCCTGATGCTACTACATCCAAGAAATACACTTGTCAAGTCGCTCATCATGAAGTGGCAGCATCGGATGTCTGTTTTTTATGCGAAGATGTGTCAACTTCCGAACCACTTCGTGAGGCATCAACTTTTCGTCTAGACTCCCGCGTACGAAGATGTGCATTAGACCTGCAGGACGAGAGGCTACTTGCAAAATTTAGTGCTGTGGACATGGTCGCACAAGTTGTAAAATATCATCCAAGGTGTCTTGTTTCACTTTACAACAAAACTAAATCATTACAAGATAAACAGAAGATGGACACAACTGATAAAGTCAACCATGGGATTGCACTAGCCGAGTTGCTGTCATTTATCGATGAAACAAGAATAGATGAAGAGCATGCCCCTGTCTTTAAACTTGCAGATCTCGTCAAACTTTATTCTAATCGTCTAGAACAACTTAGAGTGGTGCAGCATGTCAGACAACATAGCACATAGTTAAAAAATCGTATCCTGGCCCAAATCCCATACCTTACGGCTCATAAGGAAGGGCGTGATATACTACTTGCATTTGATAAAGATGTAGGACCTGCCATCCGTAAAGTCTGCAAAGAAGACTACGATGACGAAGCCATATGTCTTGCAAGGGCAGCGAAGATAGTACGTAGAGAAATGTTCCAAACTGCAGCTACATTCACAGGTTCATTTGATGAGGACTGCCAAGTAAAATCAGTACCTCAGTCACTGTTGACTTTAGTGGCCATGATCCTCGACGGCCCCAACATCAAGTCTCAATCAGGTGATGGTGTAACCCAAGCAACCCTCAGCACAGCTCAGTTGTTGCAGTACAATAGCTCCATCCGTCGCAGAGTGGGTAGTACTACTGTGCGTCACAACAAAGACAGAGAAACCCCATTGCCCATCTACGTGGGACTCACAGTCCATGCAAGGACTCGGAAACGTGACCTCATTGAGATGCTGTTTGATCTCGGACTGTCCATCTCCTATGACCGAGTGATGGCAATCTCCACATCCATGGGAAACAAGAGTGTGTGAGCAGTATCACCGAGATGAGGTAGTGTGTCCACCCAATCTACGCGATTGATATCGACCAAAATCATGGCAGCGGTTGATAATATCGACCAAAATCCGAGCTCCACAACGTCGACAGATTCCTTTCACGGTACTGGGATATCACTTTTCCAGCACCCCAGTCTGCAAAATAATGGGACGGACCGCAGGGAACACAGCGTCCTTGAACAGCCATCTACTACCACTACACTGTCAGAGCTCCCAGAGTCCTACACCTGTGTTCGTCCGCTGGTGTTACCTCGGAAGGATCCTCCACTCCCAAAGGCTGATGGTCCATTGAAGAGTGATGGGCAGGAGATCACCCAGGCATTGCACCAAGAGTATGGGTGAGTACTTGTAAAATTCTAACATAATACCATGCCATAAGAACGTGATGCAATAACATTATTGTTATACCATGAGTAAATGTTTGATTGTTTTCTGACAATTCTAATGTACTTTGCTTAATTTACAGATGGCTGGATACTGTGAAACAGAGGTATCAAGAAATTCCACAAAGTGACAGTAACTTATCATGGCCAGCCTACCATGCCAGTAAGGAGTCAGGACAAGATAATCTGCCGGCGATCACAGCACTACTTCCCCTATTTCCGGACGACTCCAAGTCTGTTGGTATGATACGGCACTCCATGGACGTGATTAAAAAAGCTGTGATGGAAGTCAACCAAGGACAGAAACATTTCAAGGACAAGCATTTGTGTCGTCCGGTTAAAAATAATCGCGGTCAAAACGGTCATTTTGTAAAATGGCCGCCACGGCTACCATAGGACGTTTTCGCGGTGGGTTCATATCTGGAATTATTCATTAGATTATTATCTATGACTGTGCCAAATTTCATGCTTGTACGTCTAAACCCACAATTCTTATGATGGATACACCTATCTGCCTGACTACTGGTAGTTGTTAGAGTAGGGGGTCTCACCAATAAAGGTTGCACCGCTCGGGAATCGAACCCGGGACCTTCCGCTTGCCGGGCGGCTGTGCTACCCGTTCCACCACTGAACCTCCTAGTGACAACCCACACATCTCCCCCCTAAGGCTGCCTCCCGCAGGCCTGACCGGGGGAATGTGTATCCACGATCCTACTCACTGCGCCTATTAGAGTAGGGGGTCTCACCAATAAAGTTGCACCGCCCGGCAAGCGGAAGGTCCCGGGTTCGATTCCCGAGCGGTGCAACCTTTATTGGTGAGACCCCCTACTCTAACAGTAGTGCAAGGACATTCACTCCTTTATGATAAACAATAAACAGAAATAGTATGCCACACAACAAATGGATGTGAGGATTATAGAGAAACAAACACGTGAGGATCAATCACCTATACATATCTGATGTGAATATAGCATGTTCAGGCATCCCTAGTTTTTAACAGTTTCTATCAAAAACTATACACACTGCACCTTCAGATAATTTCATGAGTAAATGTACAAAATAGTAAAATCTACTAGTAAATTAACAAAGTGTACGAATCATACATACCTCAAAATTACGATTTGTACACTTCAATTTCTTATTTGTTGGGCAGCCATTTTGAAAACGGTGGCCATTTTGAATTTGAAAATACCAGAAATAATTTTCTGGATCAAAATACCCTGGAATTCAGGTATGTGTGAATTTTCAAGGGATGTATGGTATTTTATGTATTTTGATATAATTTTGGCGGCCATTTTTTTTAATGCTAATTATCTCAAATTTCCCAAGGCTGACAGCGAGCCAACATATATATTTTTCAAACCGGATATATTGGCAAACAAAATCCACTGAAAAATCAAACTTAAGACCTCAATACAAGGTTATAAGAAAAATGTACTTTGGCTGCCGGACTATTAAGCGGTACCGGGATGTTATAGCCTTGCCCGGAGAATCGTTAGGTTCAACTGATAAAACTAACAACCACATTAAACTTAAACCTGGAACACCACCTATGTATATCAATATGTTACCTACAGTCAAAACACTACAACGGAGGGAAATTAGTACATTTGATCAGGGTGTATATGAATTTACGCGCAACGTAAAAACTAGCTATTCCTTGTTCACTAAAAAAGCTGGACAGTAACTGTAATTTATTTACCTCAGAAATGGTCACATATGGTTACCTACCTGTCCAAAGACGTAATCGTTAGGACAATTTAAAAACATGTTCAGTGTTGATTGGTTATCCTTTCCTGCACAGTGCTGCCGTATCCTTGTCACTAGGGACAGTTTACGACCTTTAGATCCGCAGTTGAACGTCACGAGGGCTAGGATCCATTTGTCCTAAAAGTACCTCTTTATTGTCAAAGAATTAACATATGTTATTTGCCGATTGGCTTAGTGGCTAACTGCAGTGCCGATGCCTGACATCTGAGTACTGTTTGCACTCCAGACTACGAGTGCTCAATGCAATTTGAAGCACTATACTTCTAAAGTTAAAAGATTGTTGGTATGCTAAGGCTAAAATGCTATGTTATCTTATAATCTAATTACAAATCACCATTTTGCAATGTGAGCATACTGGTGAAGATGGATTCAATAATCGACTAAAAGTAACTGGTTAAAAATTTGCCGTGGAGGAACTTTAGAATGTAGATAACTGCCGTTACTTCTCATGGGTTGTCGTTCTTTCATTTTGTGATTTATATAATTTTCATGCGCTGTTGCATCGCCCTTAACAAACCTATTAAAGAAGGACGTGCACTTAAATTGGAACGCTGTACATGAAAACTCTTCTCAAAATATAAAAGTCGCACTAAATACTCCCCGTCTTAGCATTCCCAGACTATAAGGTTCCTTTTGTTCTTTACACGGATGCCTCTGCATTAGGGCTGGGTGCCGTATTGATACAGACGGACGCACGCGGAAAAGATCGTGCTATTGCGTTCGCGAGTAGAACTTTACTTCCGGCAGAGTCTAATTACTCAGTAACTCACCTGGAATCACTCGCTGATAGTTGTCTGGGCTCTGAACATTTTTAGGAGATTTTATCCTACGTTATGATATAACCGTATATACTGATCACGCAACTGTCACTGAACTTTATAAAGGAAAAAACCTTTCAGGAAGACTCGCGCATCGGTTTTTGACAATACAGGAATTCAATCCAACTTTTAAGTACTTGCCAGTTCGAGCCAATGTTGTGGCTGATGCGCTTTCTAGAAATGTACATGTTGGACTGGTGACGGACAAGTCCCCCGTAGTTCAAAATTGTTCACTACATGAACTAGCTGTTGCCCAACGTCAACCTGATGTGTGGAGTAAAGTGATATATGCTCTGGAATCGGGTGACCAGTCAACATTACCTAAAATGCCCATTCCACCCATCCATCACCAGAACTTGTCCTTTATAGATTTTGGCCAAATAAACAGACCCCGGTGAACCAATTTGTCATACCTGAGTCATTTGTACCTGTGGTACTGCAACTAGTTCATGATGCTGTAATAGTCCGGTGGCAGAGCAGCATATTTCCAGTGAACCTTGCAATGTTTGGCAACAATCGTTTTTTGGCTTATTTTGATAGGTATTAGTGTCTACATAAAATTTAGGGTGGGTGGCCACTTGTCACCGGCTTGGCTTTTTCAGAATCCAAGATGGCCGCCAAGATGACCGCCATATATAATCAACATATAAATTAGGCTGTAACTCCTGTTCTAAGTACAGTAAAAGGATGAAATTGGTGTCTAAATATATGTTTTAGAGAGCAAGGAAGTGAATTATGATGTTATTGGATCGTTTGGCGGCCATCTTGATGGCATAAATCCAATATGGCCGCGAAAAATACATGTAAAGATGCCAAAATCACACAAAACCGTACCAAAAACTAACATAAATCGGTTGTGAATGCAATTGAACAATGATCTTGCTGTTTATGCATGTGCTTGACATGTTAAATTCTGAAGAAGTTATGCTATTTAGAAGCCAACTGCGTGCCACCTACAGCCCCACTCGTGACGTAAATAGCATTGGTGATGGTCATTTTGTGTGCTTGCAATGTGAAATCCACCAATATATCAGTTACTCCTAACGATCTACGTTTCGGTTGCAGGATCTGACGTGAGCGATGATATGGCTGAAACAGGAGGCCACAAGGATGCCGAGGAATGCTTCAAGACTGTTTACAACTGTGGGGTTGGGAAGTTGATACAGTCTTCACGAATCGACACAATATTGGCAGCTAGTAACCTTCGCCAAGATGATATCAGACTACGAAAAGAACTATATGATGGATCATCTACTGTTAGATGTCACAAAAATTGCGTATCTAAAAATGTATCTCCTTCCACTCTCAATAAATTGGGCAAGCGTATGCCAAAGGAAGAGATAAATAAAGACTCCAACGCTGGGCCTAAGCGATTGCGTTCCAGTATCGGTGGTGATGTCTTTGACTTTCAGAAGCACTGTTTGTTCTGCCATGACATTACTCCTTGCATATTACCGAATGAGTATGATCCCAAGGTGCCACAACAGTACAGAGTCCCTGCGTCGAGAGTAACCACAGACAAGATGGGTGATGGTGAGACGTACAAGCAGTACCTACTTGACCTTTGTGAGAAACGTGGAGATGAACTGGGCCAGCCTGGGTGAGCCAGCGCGATCTCGATCTGGAACAAGTCCTCTCCACAGAGCTAACTGCATATCCGCCCTCGATGTTTCAAGCTGATGGCCAAATGCGAGTGGCAACGGGAAAAGCTACACTGAAAAAGAACCTCCAGGTAGAAGTTCCACAACGCTTAATCACAAGCCCAACATCTATGGTGGTTGATGTGTCCGCTCTTCTGTGGACATTAGAATGGCCATCCCAAGGAACCGTTGACACGTTCATATCGGTGTTCAAGGTCTGGGTCAACGCGAGGTTGCTTGAAGCTGATGTCCATCTGTGCTTCGATCGCTATTTTGAATACTCTACAAAGAACAGCACCAGATCGGCTCGAGCCAACGCTACCCGGGTCCATCAGCTCGAACGGAAAACTCCACTGCCGGCTCGGGACGCAGTACTTAAGAACTCAGCCAATAAGAAACAGCTCAACACTCTGCTTTGCGATGCAATCCTGAGTGATGATAACTTCCTGCAGCATGCGACACAAAACCATCAGTTGGTGTTTACTGGGGAAAACGACATGCCCACGCAGGTATCGAAGGGTTATAAGTCGCCTCGTCTGGACCTAGCATCAACACATGAAGAAGCTGACATACTCATCACTCAACAGGCCATCCACCTTGCAAAAGATGATCCAGAATCACACGTGCGGGTCGTGTGTGACGACACAGACGTGTTCGCGTTACTTGCTTACTACTACTTGAGTGAGAAGCTCCAGTCATCATTGACGATGCAGTCTCCAATCATGGGTCGGTCGTGCATTGACGTGAAGGAAACCGCTCGTAAACATTCAGCAATCGTACCCGAGCTCTTGGCGCTTCATGCTCTAACTGGCTGTGATTCAGTTGCTGCGACTTATGGAATTGGGAAAACAAAAGCAATCGCTGTGGCTCGAAAAGGCTACACTCTGGATCAGCTTGGTAAACCCTCGGCAAATATCGTTGAAGTCACCGAACAAGCAACAGCTTTCATGGGTGCGTGCTATGACATTACAACTCCCACCTCTTCGATGACCAAGATCCGCCAGAAGCTATGGGCACAGAAGACTGGCAAATCGACAGCAGCACCGAAGCTGTGTAGTTTGCCCCCAACTACAGAAGCGTTTGAGCAGAACGTTCGTAGAGCACACCACCACGCTCACTGGTACAGTGCCCTGAGTGGGGATCCACCAACTCTTGCTGCAGTGGAACACGGGTGGGAAGCTGATGACACTAACAAGTGTCTCATCCCTCGAAATATGGAGGACGGTGTATCCTACGCCCCGGAGCACATTCTCAAGCTGGTCAGATGTGGCTGCACATCTGAGCGAGCATGTAGAGGTGGGAAATGTGGCTGTATGGGGCGCCAACTTCCATGCACGATGTTCTGCACCTGCGGTGGTGGTACTGCC
>JACEEZ010006619.1:40000-122500 GCA_016584305.1 Chionoecetes opilio
ACGCTGCTATACAAGAAAACAAGAAAGACAGAAAGCACGCCCCTGTACAAGAAACATAAAACAGAAAGCACGCCCCTATACAAGAAAACAAGAAGACAAGAAAGCACGCCCCTATACAAGAAAACAGAAAGACAGAAAGCACGCCCCTATACAAGAAACAAGAAGACAAGAAGCACGCCCCTGTACATAAAACAAGAAAGCAAGAAAGCACGCCCCTATACAAGAAAACAAGAAGACAAGAAAGCACGCCCCTATACAAGAAAACAAGAAAGCACGCTCCCATCACAAGAAAGACAAGAAAGCACGCTCATATACAAGAAAACAAGAAAACAAAGACACGCCCCTATACAAGAAAACAAGTAAAGACAAAAGCACGCTCATATACAAGAAAACAAGAAAGCACGCTCATATACAAGAAAACAAGAAGACAAGAGACACGCTCATATACAAGAAACAAGAAAGACAAGAAACACGCACATATACAAGAAAACCAAAAAGACAGAAGCACGCTCCTATACAAGAAAACAAGAAAGACAAGAAAACACGCTCATAATACAGAAAACAAGAAAAACAACGAAAGCACGCTCCTATACAAGAAAACAAGAAAGACAAGAAAGCACGCTGCAATACAAGAAAGACAAAAAGCACGCCCCTATACAAGAAACAAGAAAGACAAGAAAGCACGCTGCTATACAAGTAAACAAGAAAGACAAGAATGCACGCTGCTATACAAGTAAACAAGAAAGACAAGAAAGCACGCTGCTATACAAGTAAACAAGAAAGACAAGAAAGCACGCTGCTATACAAGAAAGACAAGAAAGCACGCCCCTATACAAGAAAACAAGAAAGACAAGAAAGCACGCTCCTATACAAGAAAACAAGAAAGACAAGAAAACACGCTCATATACAAGAAAGACAAGAAAGCACGCTGCTATACAAGAAAACAAGAAAGACAAGAATGCACGCTCCTATACAAGAAAACAAGAAAGACAAGAAAACACGCTCATATACAAGAAAACAAGAAAAACATGAAAGCACGCACTTACAAGAAAACAAGAAAAATGAGAAACCACGCACTTACAAGAAAACACACACACACAAAAAAAGCACGCACTTACAAGAAAACAAGAAAAAATAAGAAAGCACGCACCTACAAAAAATAAGAAAGTAGACAAGCAAGCACGCACGCACCTACAAGAAATAAGAAAAGCATGTACGCACGCACTTACAAGAAATAACAAGACAAGCAGGCACGCACGCACTTACAAGAAACAATAAATAAGACAAGCAAGCACGCACGCACTTACAAGAAATAAGAAGACAAACAAGCACGCACGAACTTACAAGAAATACGAAAAGGAAGCACGCATGCACTTACAAGAAGGAAGAAGACAAGCAAGCACGCACTTACAAGAAATAAGAAAGAAGACAAACAAGCACGCACGCACTTACAAGAAATAAGATAGAAGGCAAGCAGGCACGCACGCACTTACAAGAAAGAAGAAAGGAATACAACGCACGCATCTACAAACAAGAAGAAAGGAAACAACGCACAAATCTACAAGAAAGAAGAAAAGAAAAAGAAGACACCCAGGTGGACCTAGAAGATGATTCAGCCGCCGTCACATGTTCAGTCACCAGATCACATCCTTCCGTGGGTGACTTGCCGCTGGTCCGCCGCCCGCCGCAGTTGCCAGTGTGACGCCACCTACTAGTAGTCAAGAGGCAGACTCCCGATTTTTAGGCTAACCTTGCAATGTCTGGATTACAGCGTTTTTTGGTTTATTATGGCTTATCAGGGTCTCCTGACATAGAAACTGCATGATGCCACTCTGGCATCATTGAGAATTTTTTTTATAGCCAAAATTCATGATGGCCGCCACCGAAAATCACATTTTGAAAATATCATAATTTTTTATGTAAACACCACAAGATAATAAATTTGGTCATATATTTATGATAAGGAGATATGTGGAATAAATTCCAAACAAATACAAGTGTGTAGAAAATATTTAATTTGCATAAATCCAAGGTGGCTGCCAGAACGTCAGCATTTTTGCGTAAAAAATCGTAACGTTTGAACCATTTATGATAGAAAGATGATTTTGAGGCTGCAACCTATGTTTTGGGGTACTAGAAATCTGATTAAAACAATAAAATACTATTTAGAACACTTATTACTATGAAGAAATCCAATATGGCCACCAAAACACCAATCAATATATATTAGTTGGTGGTTTTACAACAAAATATTATTGCCTTTGTACGCATTGTTTTGAATTATTTGAAGCTAAAAAATGAGCACGACTTTTTTTTGGACAAGATTGTAATCCTATAGGAAATGTAAATCGAATGTATCACACACGCAAACCCATAAATACACATATATTTGTAACAAATATTGAAATATACATGTATATAAATAAATACATAGTCTTTTTATTTTCTAGATTAACCATAAAAGGAAACCATACTGCTGTCCGATGTCATCTACTCCCTGCTGTACAACTGACTCGGCTTTCAACAATCCTGTAGGGTGACCCAAATCTATCTGCCATGATGACCCATTAGAATTGTCATCCATGCACTTTTCAGAGATCAGCTTTCACGTTTGAAAATCTTGTTTATTGACTCTCTTTGCTGCTACAAAAGTCTTTCATCGTCGTTCCACCATGTCTGCGTGTTTGTTTAAGTGCCAAAAAACTGATGAAAAACTTATCACAGTTGGCCAGGATAGGATTCAAACCATCATTTCTGCCAGTAAAGAGCGTTTGGATACCGTTCACATAACACTTGAAAAGCTGTTGGAAAACAGCTCTGAGTTTAACGTGCAGTGTCATAGATCCTGTGTGTCGACATATACGTCAAAAACCCACATATCAAGAACATTAAAAAGGCAATATCGTCACGAAAGACCGCATAGTGAGCCGCCTGTGCGTCGGAAGAGATCAGAACACTTTGACTTTAAGATACACTGTATATTTTGTAGACAAAAATTAGCATATCCAATACTTGGAAAATATAGCGTGGCAGAGCGGTCACCTTGCGAACGTCAGGAAACAGTAATCTTTCAATAAACATAACTCAAGTAGAAATAAATACAGAAAATCAACGTGTTACACACGCCGCACCACCTGATCCGACAACCTCAACACCAGTTATAAGCGAGGACAGTGACACTCCTGAAGAAATCTATCCAACGTACCAGGATATGTAATAAGAGTCGACACTATTGCAGTCCATGGCAGTACATAAAAGAGAAATTGGGGTTGAAGGGTGTCAACCATGACACACTATTCATGTCCACACCAGAAATTGTAAATGTTAATTAAATAAGTACAATCAGACTCCGCCCTGCAAAACACATGCAAAGAGTAACACAGTAATTGTCCTCAAACAGAACACTAATAATGGTCTGAATCAGGACATCACCTTGCAATCAGGAACACATAGAGAAAAATTTCACATTTGTTCACACCTAGTTCAAGTTATGAGTGATCATGATGACATCACAGACACACAACATTACGTTTGTTCTGTGCATGAAGACTTGGATTTAAGGCGGAAATTCCGGACCTAACTCAAGTCTACCGGTCGACCTGACTTGGAATCAGCGCTGATGTCTTTACTGTTGAATTACAGACACACCGTAGCTTTCCTCGGGGACGCCTTGGGAAAAACTAGTGTTAAAACACCGGGTAAAGTTGAAAGCAGACTCACAACCTATCTATATTCCCGCATATACACTACCACATTCCAAGTTAGCTATAGTGGACAAACTTATTCCTGAAATGCTCGTGCAGGACGTATCGAGCGATAGAGTGGAATTTCCCACTATTTATTGTCCCTATCCCAGATGGACCATGCACCCAGTCATAGATTACAGAGAGTTGTATCATCATACCATGATACCAGACATATCACGTTACATATCATCCCAGACAAATTACTTCTGCCAGTAATTTCAGACGTACTGAGAAATATAGAAACTGAAAATACATCGTTCACAACGGTAGACATTAAGTCAGCGTTTTGGTAAATAAAGCTTCATGATGACAGCAAACCACTAGCTGCGTTTTCAACACCAACATGCCACTTTAATTGTAAGAAAATGCCCTTTGGGTTGTCCAACAACTTACTTAACTTACATGCGCCTAATGAAAACAATCTTAAATGACTTAATTGACAACCCCGCCAGGATACTTTTTAGATGACATATTGATATTCTCGAAAACCGTAAACCGTAAAAGTACAACTTTCTTCATGATATAATAAAATACCTAGGACATCAAATAGACCGTCATGGGCTCAGAACAGTTAAAGCAAAGACAAAGGCCGTCCAGAGATTTCCAATACCCACTACTGTAGAAAATGTAAAATGCTTATTGTATTGATAACACTGGGGAACATAATTTTCGTTGAGTTAGATCGGACACTTGTTTTTTGACTAACCTTCGGCCTCTGAATCCAAAAATGACCCCAGATTTTCGTTATCACATCAAATTTTTGAGCTATATGATACCCTCGCGTTGTCTCCAAAACCATAAGTATACAGCATCTAGCCAATTTGTGCATATCTAACAGAAAGAATAAACAATTTACATACAATGGAAAATATCAAAAAATTGCTTGACTGTAATGCTTATACAAATTATCTTTTGTTCATACAAAGGATATTGTTAACGAAAGTCAAAATTGTGTGCACATAGTTAAGGTAAAAAATTACGCTTATAGTTATTCTTGGAGTGTTCAATCTGTGGAAAATCTCGCTTCATGTTCCAACAATAGTCTGCCATCATATTTACATCCCATCTACCCGATGCCGTTCCTCCATGACCTTCATATCTTGGTGGAATCGTTCACCTTGCTCATCACTGATGTCACCAAGGTTTTCCGGAGAGTTAGCAAGATGGCTATGCAGAAAATGCCACCTTGATGCTCATGTTGCAAACGATCGTTTTGTAGCTCTCCAATAGTTTCTGGACAATTTCGGTGTAATTCTTTGCTTGTGTATTTCCAAGAGAGTTCTTGACAAGGTCTTTGAATGATAAAAAGCATTCTTTCGAGTTCTGACATTGTCAAGATGAAAAATGTTTATCTTTGATGAGCTGCCGAATCTGTGGATCATCAAACACGCCAGCCTTGATTTTTTTCAATTGAGAACCAGGAAATGCCAAATAAGGTACTTGAAACGGTCGCCTTCAGTTGGCAATGCTTTAACAATTGCTTCAAACCCGATCCAGTTTAATGTGCAGAGGTGGGAATATAATTTTTCTTTCTGTCAACAAATGGCTCATGTAGAATGTTGGGATCACCAGGTTTGAGGTCATATCTTGGAGGCCAATTCTTATCCACCAATGCTTCTTTCGGGTTCTGCTGTCTCACATGCACATAAATTTGGTGTATCCGCGTGCTGACCATGAAGGAAGCAACCATTTTAAGGTCAACACAGAAGATTCAATTGTGTTTGTGTATTACAAAAACTGAATCGGCCGATTTTTTTTAAAACAACGACTTAGGCTAATTAATCTAAGACTAACCAAGGCCTTAAGACAGATATTTCTGTTTTTTTTCTTTTCCGAAGTGGATTAGTCTTAAGTTGGTCGAAGACTAACGACAATCGTATTAAAATTGTTAGACACCCACGACCATGTCCACACAATTAAAATAATGATTTTAAAAATATTTGCAAATCCAAATGCAAGAAAATTTAAAAGATATTGTCAATATTGTGTTTGGAAAAATTAAATGTTTACATGCATCTAGCAGATAATAAATTTTTTTTTAAATATTTTTTTTAGAAACCGCTTTTGGGCCCCTATGCATCTGGTATATTTCCCACCCCTCCCCCGCTAAACCCAGGCTACAGAAAATAAGTCTCTCCTCTCTACATATTAACACACACATCTCCAATACAAAATTTCCCCTTTAATTTGGGGCTCATCCTTTCAAACCCCCAAACATCTATCGGCTTTTGATTCTCTCTCTCTCTCTCTCTTCTCTACTACATACACACCAACTCCAACCTTTAAATTTCCCCTTTAAACGGGGGCTCATCCTTTCACACCCCAAACATCTATCGCTTATATACCTGCTACCGTATCTCTCGTCCCATCAGCGAGAGTTCCAACTTTTCGCGTCGCGATTTTCCCTTTTTTTTTTGGGCTCAACATAAAAATTTTATTTGAGCCGAAAAAACGGAACTATATATTATATAGGATAAATAGGATATTTTAAAATATATTATTATATATAATATATATATAGGAGAGAGAGAGAAGAGAGAGAAGAAAGAGGGGAGAAGGAGAGAGAGAGAGAAGAGAGAGAAGGAGAGAAGAGAGAGAGAGAGAGAGAGGAGAGAGAGAAGGGAGAGAGAAGAAAGAGAGAGGGGGAGGAGAGAGAAGAGGGAGAGAGGAGGAAACGGGAAAGGAAAATTTTCCCTTCTGAGACAGATCCTTTTAAGTGTTAGCTAGTTCAGCGTTTTTATCTTTTTAAAGATTTTTTCCCTTTTTGTCTTAAAGAGTGTCTTTTCCATTAGTAATCATTTTTTATGACTTGGGCCGTACCCTTGTCTTTTTGCGTAGGAAATTTGGGGGCTAAGAACCCTTCTTCAGCAGCGGGTAGAAATGTTTTCTCCCATTTAAGGTGACTGTTTTAGTTTGGAGTGAACGCTATTTATTGATGAGTCGGCTGCGCGCAGCCTAGTGGCGGCGCTATTTGTAATCTTCTGCTTCTCGTTGATTTTTGTCTCCCGGGGTGGGCCGCTTATTGGTTGTTGACTCCTCCCTTTTGTTTCTTTTGCGAGTAGGCTGTTATTTCCTTTGTTCTTTTCAATCTTGGGAGAGCTTTAGGGCGTTTTTTCCCGTACGTTAAGCTTGGGATTGAGTCTTTTTATTATATGCTTCTGAATGTGAATCCCCCCGCCCAAAAAAGGCCCCTGTCGCCCCAAATTTTTTTTTTTCTTCTGAAATTTTTTTCTGAGTGCCATGTTTTTCTAATGGTACTTTTTTTGGGGTCCGGGTTAGTGGCAATAGATGTGAGACAATTCGTTTTCGTCATGCCGATGTAGGGTGAGGGGGGGAAATTACAAATTTCCTCTTTTGCAAGTGTCCTATATACGACATGGGACTTTTTTTTTTGTCTCCTTCGTCTGGGTTGGGTTGTTCGGAGAAGGAGGGTTCTGGTGTTCTTTTTTTGTAATAAAAATGTAGTTTTTTTTCTATGGTCTGCGGTTTCACATTACGGTTTCGATTTGTGATATTATTTTTTCTTCTTCCTGGTGCGGTGGAGAAGAAGCCCGTAAAAATAGTTAGTCCTGACTCTTTTTTTGGCGTTAGGGTTGTCCAGTTTACCATGAATTTTCTTTCTGACGGTTGATGTCTCTCTCGCTGAAACCGTTGTTATGAGGACTTTAGTGGATCGCTCGTTTCTTTGCATAAATTGCCAGTACTGCAGTGTGTGAGACTCTTCTAATAACCCGATTGTGGGGTCTTTATATCTCTGCGGGCATTCGCTTTCTCCTTTGGGGCAGTGTCCGGTGTTCCTTGGTTTTTACGTAGACGTTTGTGATGTGATTCTTCCTTTCCTGCGTAACCAGGCCGTCCTAAGAACGCATTGGATTTTCTGGGCTGCTTTCTATGGTGAAGGTGAGGCCTGAGAATATCTTGTAGGCAGAGCTTCCAGCTGTTTTTTTTTTTTTTTTTCTGCTTCGTAGTGACTTGTCGTTTTGATGAGATGTCGACGATGTACGACAGTATATGTCGGGCCCTTGCTTATTTTCTTGAATACTTCTTCTTCTCCGCAGACCCATGAAGAAGTTTGGCCAACAATTACTCCTAAGGGAAGAGCCCATAGGTCGAGCCGTCTATTGTTGATACTTGTTCCCTCGGGAGGGTAAAAGGTTGCTTCTTTGTGTAGCATTCGAGGACGTCCACGTAGTACAGGTTTTCCGGGACGTCAAGCGGCGGGATGGAGTCCGTTGTTATACACCCGGTTGATGATGTATTATGGACGGTTCAACAGTTACGTGGTGAAGAGGTACTCCGACCATCAAGCGAAGCGATTGGCAACCTCTGGCGTTTTGGTCTTGAGTATGTCTAGAAACTCTGATGCTGATTGAAGGCTGTAGGCATTGGGTGTTTATGGATCACATACACACAGCTTCTTTGCCTAGTGTACGTCGGCGTCGGTATTTCGATATTTCGACAGTTTATTGCCGCTTGTGTGTCTATGTATTGCGTAGCATAACCCATTCCGTATTCATATTCACCAGGAGCTTTCCATACTCATAAACATACTTACAAGACCCACAACGCCAGAGGTGCAATCGCTTCGCTTAGGGTTAGCTGCCACGGTGAGGTGAGCCTCGCCGCCTTTGGTTAACAGAGACAGGCCAGACCGATCTCGAACCCGACTACATCTGCCACCACAAACTAGATAGATAGATATTATAGTTTTAAGGCGCCGCGAACTGCGGGGTTATTGCGCCTGCTTACATCAATATACATGAAAGGTAGAATAAAAAAACAAATTTAAGATAGAATGAATATTTCAAATAACAAAATACAGAAAATAACAAATCAGTACATTAAAGACCAATAATAAGGAATATTAAAAGAACATCCTACTTGTTGAGAAGGCCGGCCCTCTGCATAGCGGTATGACTTCGTGTCGGAAGAGAACACTCTCTCCCAATGCCAGGGAGAGACGGTAAGAATGACAGCAACCGGGTCCGACCCACGACACCGGACAAAATTGCTCACGTAGGTCCCCAAGACTAGGACACTCGCCAGCCAAGTGGCCGGCACAGGTAAGGGACCAAACAATCATCACAGTAAGGAGGGTGGCCCCCCTCCATGAGGGAACCCATGTGTATATATAGTGTGACCAATACGCAAATCGTGCCAAGGCAGTCTCCATCTCCGGAACGACCGCAGTTACTCCAGTTCCTCGTACTTTTTCGTATGGTGCGTAGTTTATTTTTCCACTTATAGTGATCCAACGTTCCTACAACTGTGGTGACTGATTCTCATGGTACTGCCGAGCGTAGTCCGTACCCGCACTCAAAATGTGATAGAGCTGGTCTTCTAGCTGCAGCTTTTTTGCCAAGGCTCGCTTCCTCTTACCACAACACCTACATGTCCGGTACCCACAAAAGCTGACCGTCCGCCTCGCCTCTTGATCAGATAAAGCCAGTCCAGGATGGCATTGACCAGGCGATTGGGGAGAGTTAAAATTACATAGTTGACTGACGGCACTACAAGAATCACTAAAAATTGTAAAAGAGACTCCGGAAAAAGTAAGAATAGCCATGAGAGCATATAGAATGCACTTATTTTTCAGCCGTAAAACAGATGAAACACTTGGAATGCTGACGCCTTTGTTACATGATGAAATACCGTACACCGTATCCAACTCCTTTCGTCTGATTTGGAACCATCATAAAGACAGGGACAAGACCGATGTGTGCAATAGTGGGGTCTAAAAACTGGCACCTCCGCCTGAGGAGTAAGACCCTTTTGGAGAGCGGGAAGGCTTTGGCGAAGGACACTTCTGGAGAAGCCATGACCGCTCTCGTAGGTCTATGCGGGCAGATCGTAATGCAGGAAGGATAGCATTCTCCATAATAGCTAGTCAATCGGAAACTCAGGGGCTTTGGTAACTCTTACTCGCCCATGTAAAAGTTGCAATCCTGATCACAAGACAGCACGGCAAGCTAGTGAGTCAGGGAGGCGTTGGAGGCGTACCAACATCTTAACATGAGGGACTGGCGTTGAAGCTCTAATGGGAGGACACCAACCATCCTACCAATAGACTTGGATGGAACCGCCCTTAAACGCCCCGGTGGCCAGACGGACACCAGCATAATGTACCGAATCCGAGCATCCCAGTCCCGATTGTTGTTGCAGAGAGTAACTTCACATCCATATTCAGCTTCGAAGGAATAAAGTGAGTGGTGAAGATAGAGAATGTGTAGCGCGATCACTCCCCCCAGCTGGTGTGCGAGGGACTTTTCGTAATCTAAGTCACGGAACAGTCATCTTGAGAGAGCACGAAGGTGAGGTACCCAAGTCTTCTATTGTCAAAAATGAGTCCTAAAACCGGGTCTCTTCCCTACATTGTAATTCTCTTATCGTAAATACAGTCTGGGTCGGACTAATCCACGGTTTCTGCAAAAATGAACCGCTACATCTTCGTTGGAGAAAACCCCCCCTGACCCCGATTCATCGTCCATTCAAAAACTTTATCAATAGCAGTTTGAATACTTCCTCTCTGCATCCGACAATCCTGAATGCAGCAAAAGAGGATTGATAAATCATCCACGTATCATACTAACATCCCCTTCTGGCGTAACATCACATACCATTGATGGCCACAGCGAACAGAGCTACACTCAGACGCTACTTGGGGCTGCCCCCTGGAAGCGGGTTTTCAGAATACGTATGTTGCCACTCGAACTCTAAGCAACCCGTGGCTATGAAACGCCTGGGGAACACGGCAAACGACCTCTTAGCCCAAACTCATACAGAGATTGCATATACCTGTGTCCTCTCAAGCCGGTCGAATCCTTTTCAGTCGAAAAAGGTGGTCCACATCCCATGGTGTTTTCGAGAAGGCGGAATGCCATCCGCATATGGATTAATTTCTAGGAAAATAAGCGCTTCCGTAGTAGATGATCTTACGGAATCCACTGAGACGGGAAGAAAAGTTTTCCCGTTCCAAAACCTACAAGTCGACTAGTTCCATTTTTTTTCGCAGATATTACAACACACATGAAGTTAGAGATATGGCCAGAAATTCGTCGGTATGGAGTGGTCCTTGCCCATGCCTTAGGGTCGGAGATCGAACACCGGCCACACGGGCGCCCCAGCTACTTGGGAAGGTTCCTGTCAATCACAGTCCTATTATAAGATGCACAACAAGAAACAGAGCCTCTCTCTTAGATGACAGAGCATCCGCATATGTACACCCATCTTGGCCTTGGGAGGTTTCAGCACAACCTTCATTGCTTTGAACATAGCTTCACGAGGTGTAAAAGAACATTGTAAGATTCCCCCGCCGCTGGATGAGAAATCTATGCTCTCTGTGTCTTGTCGCAGTCTGTCCCTAGCATTGGGATACGCGAGTCGTCCTGCTCCACTGACACAAAAGGGGAAGACAAATTCTCTGCTACAGTCAAGGGATCGGCCCAAGTCACCATTAATCGATAGAACTGGAGGGGATGTGGAGAACTTCCCCTTCATTTTCCTCACTCTTTGCAAACCTTGGACACCGGGGTTGATGCACAGACTCGTAACTATATAAGCCCCTCCAGAGGAGTGGAACGTCCTCTACTCATCACCGCGGTATCTAGCTCTTGCCTGTGAAAAAAAATATTTCCTAGGTCTAACTAAAGTTGGCCGCGAGAGGTTATTGCGTCTCAGCACGGCGGGAGTGACTCTCGCTGCCGTACATTCCCTGAGTCCACCACGGGAACAGGGTTCGGCGAGAGAAAGATCCGATGTGCGGTAATGCTCAGCGAGGCTGCAAAAAGGATTTCGAGACACAAAGTAATCTACGGGCTCTCTATTTGTTGGAAAGTCCATCTATATGATTTCAAAACACAAGCCTTTTGAAGCCCCCAGTCTGCACGCGGGGCAACCCATTTTGGAGACATCGGAAGGGGCGGGACACTGCTTTAAGTAGTATGGGATAATGGCCCTTCCCCGAGAGAAACGGCCACCTCCCATGAGAGTCGAGGGCGACCTGTGGACTGCAGAGTGATAAGGTCAATAGCATTCAATGTTCCCGTCTGCGAATGGAAATGTGTTGTTCTCCGTGTTTAATATATTTTAGTTGTTGCCATCTATAAGAGTTACGAGAGAACGACGCGAACGATTTCTGGTGAATCCCCCCACAAAAATGCCGCCCTTCATGTCGCCAAGGAAAAAAATTGACGGGGAAGCTGGCGGATAAGATCCTCAAGATCTGGAGAGGTATGTTCGTCATTTGGAGTCGATATATTTTAGCAGACGTGTAGTCTTGTGAAGATGGATACGACCTGCTACAGCCTGCAAGGGTGATTGCAGCGGGATGACAGTTAAGGGGACATCCCGACGATGGTAAAGGCCACAACCACCACTAAAGGCCACCACCTTCCACCACAAACTGCTGTTCTCATCCCCTTAAGGCACTCACTGGACAATTGAGCGCTCTTCCAGACTGTCCTTCACTAACCGACACCATTCAACACTCCCCGCTGCTAAATGTGTTAACTACTTTACTGAAGATTGCTGATGTAATTCTCCTCCTCCAGGCTGTTGTAGAGGGAGTAAATTGGGTGACATTCCCCATGCTCTGATATCACTATTATTAGTTCCCGGGCAGTTAGTTGTTTGGTTCATATTATTTGGCTGCTAGCTAGTTATTGCTATTGTTTGTTGTGGAAACAAAATCGGGGTATCATGCTCCTTGACTTTTCTTCCCCACCATTCTGAAGATTGATAATATTAATTGATAACCATCTCGGCCCTGACATATTTAGCGATCGTCAGGATTAAGTTATCAATTAACCATTATACTTGGGATTGTGGGCGTAAACTGATTGTAGGTCGCTGCTAGAGTACCTTGAATAATAGAGTAGTGACAACTCGATTTATGGGCGCCATCTTAATGCAGGCCTCTCCGTTTCCACTCTAGACCACCGTGGGAAGTTCTCAGCATGACCCCGCAGTATATCATGTTATACATGTATAGAATGATAGTACTGTTATCTTCGGAAATGTTTGTTCTATAAGATTATCACATAAAACACAGTAAAATCACCTTAATAAAATGTCATTAGGAAGACTGTGAAGAAATATGCAGACTTAAAATTCACTGTAACTCGTCGTCATGTAAACGTTGTGGAACATAAAAATTATAAATGATGGAACATATCATAGAGCAAATTTGTATTACCTTTCCATTATATATTTCGTTTTCTGATACGATGCAGTAGTACGCTGCATATATAGTTAACTAATAAATCGCCGCGCCGGCCCGAGCTCTCTCCTCTCTCTCTCTGTATTATATAATAATATATATGATATATATATATATATATATCTAGAATATATTATATATATATATATATCTCTATATACTATATTATATATGAGAGAGAAGAAGAGAGAAGAGAGAGAGAGCGAAGCAGGAGAGAAGAGAGAGAGATAGAGAGACGAGAGAGAGAGAGAGAGAGAAGAGGAGAGCAGAGCGAGAGGAGCTGAGATAGAGAGAGAGATATACGCGCGAGATCGGACGCGTGTATACACCCCAGACGGACGTTGAGTGAAGATAGATTATATGAGTGAAAGAGATATATAGTGACAAGCGAGAGAGAGAGCGACGAGGCGAGAGATAGAGAGAGAGAGAGAGGAGAGAGAGAGAGAGGACACCCAACACTCATTTGTTCCTTCGCCAGGACAGCGAACCTCTTCCGCTCCTTCCTGGCCGCGATAACAGCAGGCTGTGGTAACCGTGTAGTGCGACAAAGACCTGACAATGCACCTAGGCCGCACACTAATCCACATCTTCAACAGTGTGGTGCGTGAGATGCCTGGCTGGCCATCTTGGATGACATAATTAGTCAACTAAATTTGCAAGACTTAAAGAAGTTATCGGAACCTCACCGGGAACTTTTTGCTGTAAAATTATATCAAAATGTAAAAAAAAAAAAAAAAAAAAAAAAACAAAAAAAAAACAAAAACTCAACAAAGAGGGAGAGAGAGGAGAGGGAGAGATTAGATAGATGAGAAGAGAGAGAGACGAGAGGAGAGAGAGTAGCTAGAGCAGCAGAGAGAGCAGAGTATTAGAGAGAGAGGAGAGGAGGAGAGCGACGCTACGCAGTAGAGAGAGAGAGATTATGAGTGAAAGAAGAAATATTGAGTGAAAGATCTAATACTAATATATTATTATATCAATATATATGATATATTATAAGGCAACAAAAGTTTTTTTTAGAGTAACTCATCTCTCGTCTCCGATCCACATAATAATATATATATATATAGTATATATAAAATATATATATAATATATATATTATATATTATATATATTATAATATATATATATTATATTTAGATTATATATATACTATTATATAATAATCTATTATATTATTATATATATATATATTATATATATATATTATAATAATATATATAGGGTATATATATATAGATATATATATATCGTTAAAAATAAAAAAAAAAAGAAAAAAAAAAAAAAAAAAAAAAAAAAAAAAAAAAAAAGTGATATGCTAGTTTCAACTATTCACCCAGCGTTTATTTATCTTTTTAAAGATATTTTTTTCCTCTTTGTCTTAAGATTGTTTTAATTCCTTCTTTTTGTATTACTTTTTGACTTTCGCGCGCATCTTGTCATTTTTGCTGTATCGCGCGATTTCGGGTCCCTAAGAAACCCCTTTCTTCGGCAGCATGTGGAAGTTTTTTCTCCTCATTGTATAGTGAGCATTAAACCTTAGTTGCGGAGTGAAGCGGTATTATAACTCCGTCAATCGGTGCTTACATCAGAAAGCTCCTCACAACACACCTGCATACATGGCACCTTATGCACAAGAAATCGAGCGAATCCACCGATCGAACGTGTCTCTAGCTTTCCTTGCATGGGCTAGAAGGTAAAAGGTATACATATATACACCCAGTTCCTGGCGTGAACAGGATTGTTTGATCGTGTATGTGTCTGCCTGAAAAATCGTGAAGAATGTTCCAGTTTGACAGCATATTTGTGTCTTTTAACCACTGCTGTCCGAATTTTATGTGAATTTATGACTTGTCCTTGTATTATTTTATATTTCTTATCTATGTGATTTTATGTCTGGCTACATATAAACAGACATGAGACACACTTTAATTCAAGGTGTCAGTTATATGCAGTCACGTGATAAGCCACAGACATGGTTAAGCTCCTTTGTCGCACCGCGGCGCCAACCGTCGGCCGGATAACAGAAATTGTGTTTGGGGTCCGCGAGGTGAGTGTATCTTGTTTGTAGAGTTTCTTGGTGTTATGTTCTACGCACGCTTATACATTACACATACATTACGGCTGGAAACTTTTAAATATGTTTCAAAACTGTGGCCTATCACTATCTAGATAACAACTAAAGTCACCAAGACAACGTTTTGTTTCATGTACAGACGTCCTGGTGGCTTATACTTTAAAAATTTCTCATCTATGATTTTTTTTTGGAAAGTAAAAAGCTATCTGGAGAGTCCGGTGTCATTTTGAGTGTCTTCATCTGTGTCTATTATGGCTATAAAATGAACAAAGTACAAAAATTTATCACCGAGTGGGGCGAGCAACCAATACGGTTGCCAGTTAGTGTTTATGTTGGCTGAGTGTCCCCCCGCCCGTCTCGTCCCGCGAAAAAAAACGATGTTTGGCTAAATTTGACCGTATATACTGTTGGCCGTAAACAATCCTAAAAACCACGATTGAATAGAGGGTAGATTTACAGTAATGATTAAACTATTGTGTATCCTCTTCATGGCACATATAGATCAGTAGTGATTCTGTAATTCGTAATATTTGGCGGCTGGCGACATTATTGCGGTTGCGACTTATTGTTATCTACGTTAGATATTTGTATGCCGCGAGGCGCAAGTATAGTCTATTTGTGGTTTGTGCTACCCAAGGAGGGACACTCGTGGTGGATTCCATTTCATGAAAGCCCTGAACCTCCATCAACACCACGATCTGCCTATCTGTCCCTATGTATGTTTTTCGCTTGATACGTTTGTCCCTCTTATTGTTTAACATGTCTGTCTGACTCTAGTTGGGGGGGGGGGGTAAAATTTTTTTTTTTCTCCTCTCTCTCTCTCTCCCTCTTGCGCCGTCAGGGTGGCAAGTTGTAAGAGACGTGGACTTGCAATGTCCAGCGTCCCCTGCGCATTTCGGTCCGTTCACGGTTCGAGTTCGCCTAGTTCGGTGCTGACGTGGCGGTGCTTTGTATAGTCAATTTTACCCCCCCCCTGTAGTTGGTACTTGCAAAGTGTCTTAGATGATGAAATCTTAATCTTCTCTCACTCATCTTCTCTCTCTCAATCATCTTCCCTGCTTCGTCACCTTATTGTTACCCATCTCCTCTCTCCTCTCTCTTCTCTCTCTCGATAACTGGGACCTCTTTTTCGGGCATATGAGCTTCTACCATAGCGTTGGGGTACACCTTTCGCGGAAAGGGGTTCAGATCTTGTCTGAATCTGTCTTGTGCTAAGGTTATTCTAAAGCTTTATTTGGCTTTAGTCAGACCTCACCCAGACTATGCAGTTCAGTTTTGGTCTCCGTATTACAGGTTGTATATACAGGATGTACAGCTTGTTAGAATCAGTGTAGAGAAGGATGACCAAAATGATACAGGGGATGTGTAACTTTAGTTATGAGAACTGATTGAAGCTATTAAATTTACACTCACTCGTAGTACTCACTCGTGAGTAGTAGTGAGTGAGTAGTACTCACTCACTGAGTGAGTAGTACTCACTTACACTCACTCGTAGAGTAAGGGGCAATTTGGTTGAGGTTTTTAAGTGGTTAAAGGGATGCAATAAAGGAATGTAGGGAAAGTTCTTACGGCTTGTAATCAGGGTAGAATAAGAACATAAGAACATAAGAAAATAAGGACGGCTACAGAGGCCGGCGATGCCTACACGTGTAGTTTCCTCTGTCGCCTAACACTAAACTAACCTACATCCACCGTTTCTCCCCATGCCATGAACACTTCCAGCTCCTCTTTAAAGCTCCCTAATGACTCCGCACTAATTCCTTCTACTGAGACCCACATTCCATTCATTCACCCCCTATTTGTGAACCAGTTTTTCCCTTGTTTTTTTTTTTTTTTTTTGTTTTTTTCTCCCTATTGCCTTTCCTAAATCTACGCTTTTCCCAGCGTGAATCCGGTTACTTCCTTGTTCTACCCTGGTTAAAAGCCGTAAGAAACTTTTCCTTACCTCTCCTTATTAAATTTTTATAAAATCCCTTTATTCCACTTAAAAGCTTCTATCTAGATCGCCCTTACTTCTGCGTCTCTCGAGTGAGTGTAATTTTTAAATAACTTCAATCTCTTCTCTAACTAAGTGACGCATTCCCTTGTAATCTTTTGTCATCCTTCTCTGCACTGTTTTCTAAAAGGCTAATTCCTTCCTGTAATAGGAGAACCAAAACGAACCGCGAGTAGTCTAAGTTTGAGGCCTGACTAGAGCCAATAAAGGTTTAGAATACTTCCGCACTTTCTCTACTTTTAACACGTTCTGGTAATGAATCCTAATACTCTATACACAGCCGCGCACAAAGCATCTGTTCGCCGACAATCATGATGACACGCGCTTCCATACGGGAATTCAGAAAAAGGGTACTCTATGGCAAGCCTACTGTACTTCCGAGAGAATATCTTGAAATGCAGCTTGTTTAAGCACGGCAGTCCATCAGACCGTTTGAGGAATGTTCAGATATGCCACTTGTCAATTATAGACGAACATTTAAAAAAAAGGAATCGCCTCTTCCTTCCCCCGCGCAGTAATTTGTTATTTGAACAGAGTCCGCAATTGGTATGACTATCATTATTTTCATAATGAGAGGCAAGAAAGACCTAACAAAAAGCACATTAAGTTATTGTATCTCTACACAAGGCAGATAGGCCATGGAAATAATGGATCAAGGATTGTGGATGTTACGAGGATATGTGTGCATAGTGGTGGAAAGTTTGACGGTGTTTGCTATCTCGCGACAAGCCGCGAAACAAACAAGACCAGAACATTTAAGTGGCCAGGTCGAGGATGAAAGTCATATCGCAATATTTGTCTTGCTCTTAATTGAGGATGGGCTCCCATTGACGTTTCAATGCAGGTAGGGTGATTGCTGATGTTTTTACACCCTCGCCCTGGCCACTTATAAATGTTTCTGGTGGTCGCGGCTGTCGCGACGATGCAACCCACCGTCAAACTTTCACAACCCACTTATGCACACAATCTCCATCGTAACAATCCACCATCTTTGAATATTTCTTCCCACTGGCCTCTCTGCCTTGTGTAGAGATACAATAACTTTAATTTGCTCTTGTGTTTAGGTCTTTTCTTGCACTCATTATGAAAAATACTTGTATCATACACCATGCGCTCTGTTCAATTTACTCGCGGGAAGGAAGGCGATACTTTTTTAAATGCTTCGTCTATAATTGACAAGTGGCATCTGAACCTTCCTCCAGACGATCTTGATGGACTGCCCGTGCTTTAACAAGCTGCCTATGTATTAGAATATCTCTCTCGAAGTCAGTAGCTGCCATAGAGTACTTTTCTGAATTCCCGTAATGGAAGCGCTGTGTTATGATGTCGCGACAATGCTTTGTCGCGCTGTTTATCTCTATTTCTGGCTTCATACATTGTTTCCTAGTCGAGGTCTAGGGCTCACCCTCGACTCCAAGATCTTTCTTCACCTCTGATCTTTTCAGCGATACATTACTTATGGGTGTTCTATTACCACAGGGTTTTTTCTACCAAATTCATAACGCTGCACTTATCAATATAAATTCCATCCTGCCATCTGACTGCCCCACTTCATTGATTTTATCTAAGTCTCCCTGCAATATGTTTAACATCAGACTGTATCAATAATCCTACCTAACTTAGTATCATCAGCAAACTTGCTGATAATCCTTCTAATCCCACTATCCAAGTTTGTTGATGTAAATCAAAAATAGTAATGGACCCAAAACATACCCTTGTGACCTCCACTTGTCACCAGTCCGCCCATTCAGATTTAGAATCACTTAATTGTAAACCCTTTGTTGCCTTTACTTTAGCCAATCTCGGATCCAATGAAAGAACCTTCCCATCTATTCCATGAGCCCTAACCTGATTAAGAGAGTCGCTCGTGTGGTACTTTTTTCAATGCCTTAACTAAAGTTCAGTATATTATATCATAATCCTTATCATTATCTGATCTGCCTTCTCCATAAAACTTTCCTATAATCAGAACTTCAATAAATTGTGAGAACATGACCTAAACCCTTGGTGAATCATGTTGTAATCATTGATCAAACTATGTTTATCTAAGGGCTCTCTAAGTTTTTTTTTGCAATATAGATACCAATAATTTACCCACCACGATGTTAGACTTACGGGTCAAATTTTAACTTTAGAGTCCCCTCTGTTTCCCCTTCTTAAATATGGGTAACAACATTTCCTTTCCTCCACAATAATGGCACATCGCCTATCTCAACCGATTTCCTAAAAATGTGCACTAACGACTCACTAACAACCTCCTTGCATTCCTTTAATACCCTGGGATACACTTCATTTGGTCCTGGCGATTTAAAAATTCATTTTTCTATACCCTTTTCCCATCATTTCCCTAGTTACACAATATCTTGAGTTTCTCCTCATCGCTTCCTTTGAACATCTGTTCACTATCAGGTATCGTCTGTGTATCCTCCTCCGTAAAAACACTTAAGAAAAAATCATTTAGACTCTTACAATATCCTCATCCGTATTTAAGACCTCCCCCTTTGTCCTGACCTTAACGGCCCAAAACTAATTTCCTTGTCTTTGTTTATATCCCTTTATAGAACCCTTTTGGGTCCCTTTTCGCCGTCCTGCTACTTTAATCTCAAATTGTTCTTAGCAACTCGAATTAATTTCTTCACTGTCCTTGCCATCACTTTTATACTGTTTTTTGTTTACCAATCCTGCATTGAACCTTAAAAAAATGTTTTCTTTTTACTCCAAATGTTTTTTTGTTTTGAATTGGTGGTCATCCATTTTGGATCACTCTTTCTGGACCTTGTTTCCCTGTAAGGAATATTTCTTTCTGTCCGTCAATTATATTCCCTACAAATGAGGTATAATCCTCCTCAACCCCCATCCTCACTTCCTTTTTTTAACCTCTCTAATTACCTCCTCAGCCCTGACCTCACTTCCATGTCTAACCGCTCTAATTACCTCCTCAGCCATGACCTCACTTCCATATATAACCGCCCATTACCTCCAGGTGCCTTCCTAATCCTTCATAATTTGGCCTTTCCAGCTGTCATCGTCCTGTCGTTAGCCTGGGAAACTTTTTTCCCCCTCCATCCCACACCTCTTATTAATAACCCTCCAGGGTCTCTCAATCCTGCATAATTGGCCTTTCTAAAATTAGGTATTCGGGGGCTTTTGCCACTTAATTTTCCAACTTCCCATTTTAAGCTAAATCTGATCTCATAATGGTCGCTTTTTATCTAAATTCCCACCGACCCCCACATTTGTAACTAATCTTTTCTATTTGTCAGCAATAGATCTAGATATTTTCTCCTCTAGTAGGCTCCTTGATTTTCTTGACTTGGAAGTTATCCTGGATTATATTTAACAATTCATCTGCGTCGCTGTCACCTTTGATTAAACCCAGTCTATATTCCTAAGATTAAAATCTCCCACCACGCATAGTCGATTAATTGCAAGCCTTTTTTATTTCTTCCCATATAAGGGGCTGAATCCTCTTTACATAATTTTTGGGGGCCTACACACTACACCCAAAACCATTTTCTCAGTTCCCTCCGTAACCTCTACCATATAGACTCTATGCTGTCATCTGTTTTTTATAACATTATTAACACAACACTGCAATGCATCTCTTGCATAAAGCGCAACTCCTCCACCTCGTCTGCCTACTCTGTCCTTGTGAAATAACTTATACCCAGCTATCCCCGACTTTCCGGATCAAATACCTTTCCTGACATCCAACCATGTTCTGTTAATGCGATTATATCAAAATCCCTTTTACACTATTTTTTCCTCTCAGGAAATCTATCTTTTTTTTTTTTTTTTTTTTTTTTTTTTTTTTTTTAGAAGAAGAAGAAGAAGAAGAAGAAGAAGAAGTAACGGATTCAAGCTGGAAAAGCGTATATTTTAAAAAGAATAAAGAAACCATGGAAAAATTGGTTCACAAATGGTAGATGATAGGAATGGACTCGTTAGTAGTTAGTTAGTTAGTGTAATAGGTAGTGCGGAGTCATTAGGAACTTTAAAACTTTAAAAGGAGGGTGGATAATTTCATGGATGGAGATGAAAGGTGGATGTAGGTAGTATTAAATAACACGAACTACCTTGTGTAGGTCTCACGACCTCTTGTAGCTTCCTTAATTTCTCATGTTATTATGTTTTTTTTTTTTTTTCTTCTCTTCCTTTTCGCTCTCTCTCTCTCCCTTCTCTCCTCTCTCTTTCTCTCTCCTCTCTTCTCCTCTCTCTCTCCTCTCCTCTCTCTTTTCTCTCTCTCTCCTTCCTTTTTCTCCTCTCTCTCCTCTCTCTCTCTCTTTTCTCTCTCCCCTCCTCTCTCTCTCTCTCTTCTCTCTCCTCTCTTCCCCTCTCTCTCTCTCTCTCTCTCTCTCCTCTCTTCTTTATATTATATATTTTATATTATTTCTTATATTTCTTTCTCTGAATCTCTCTCCCTATGCCCCTACCCTCCTTCTCACTTCTTTCAGCAAAAATTTCTTCCTTTTCCCGTCTTTCCCCATTCTGCGTTGACGTCTATTCTCTTGCTTGATTTATTGTGTTTTCATACTTTTTGGGTTCTTGTGTGGGTTGTGTGTTGTCTGTGTTTTGTGTGTGTTTTTTTTGTGCCTTTTTTTTTGTAGTTTTTTGTTTTGTTTGTGTTTTGGGTTTTCTAAACGGCACATAGCTCATCTATGCATATTTTCATCGCCTCTTTTTGCATGACCGACTGAAATGGATGGAGTTTGTGCTTATCTATATTTTTTAAACACAACTTACGATATCACACTGGTGAGCTGCCCTTGGTCTACATCCACCATTTACAACTTGAGTGAGTCATTACATCACGATAAACTCTCCAGTGGATCATTATTCATGTATGCTGTGCGTTTGCCTCTCCGTTTGTATACTGCAAGAATGTTATTTAGATTTTATAGAAAAGGGAGCAAACGAGACAAACACACAAAGGGAAGGTATCAAGCAGATTGAACAAGTTAAGGCTGATTCACACTGGCGTTTTTTCGGCATTTTTATCTGACGAGAAGGGGTCTGGGGCTGGTGTCATGATCGCAATAGGTTTTCAACAAAGATCACACACCGATCTCTCGGTGTGTGATTTTTGTTGAAAACCTATTGCGATCATGACACCAGCCCCAGACCCAGACCCCTTCTCGTCAGATAAAAATGCCGAAAAAACGCCAGTGTGAATCAGCCTTTAGTTTTCGTGTGGATCGTGGATATGGTGATGACCATGCAGGGACATGGCAGCAGACAATTACTATAGGTTCATAGGCCTAGTGACAGACATCGAGGCATGCCTTCGTGGCGCAAGACATCAAGTAAATCGTTATATTATTTATCCAGTAATTATGATTTTATTGTGATGTTAAATTGTAAAGTAATTAGAAGATATGTTGTAGATACTAGAGATTTATCGTTTTTTAATTATTTGCTATGGTTTAAGTATTTCAGAAATTTGTGCGTTATTTAATGTAACTAATGTTTGTTAACTATTTGATAACACGTTGCATAGCTATTAGCTTTGCATAAAAACCCGGATAATCCAGGAATAGAGAAGGCAAAGTCCCTAGCATGTCTAGCATAAGCTGAGTTCATTAAAGTAAATTGTTCCCCTATCAATATGCCAAAAAAAAGCTTACTCCTTAAGTAAAAATGTTGCCTGGCCGTAACTGTATTATGGACGGACAACTATGACCCTTAACTAAATAAAATTAAGAAAATATATGAAAAGTTGAAAATGCATAGTTCACATCATCCCCATTTATGCATTACTATAAACTGTTAACTACAGTATGACGAATTATTTGTACTATGACTTTGATATGCGTAGTAGAATGTACGGTCACTGTTGCTCACTGACAAACACAAAGTTAAAGAGCTGTTCACTTTTACTGGAGAATTTATTTATTGAAAACTAACCACATTTTTCCTGTTAAGGAAATGTACAAATACACTGAGTATAAGTTTTGTTTATCTGTTCTCCTAGAATGTTTGTGTAAGAGAGTCTGGTCGTGAATGTTTTATGATTATAATAGTGTCCTCATCACACTCAAGATGAAAAAAGAAAACATTACGTCGACTGGTAATTTGCTTTGCCTCGATATGCTGAACGGAGAGAGTGATCGCTGACGAACTGTAAACGGTGGTGAAGGCTTTCAAGGGTCACAAACGATTTTTTACACAAGCTGAGAATAAATAAGGAATATGTACAATAAAACTGTTTCAGAACGCTGAAGGGAAGAGGTTCAGCTATATACAAAAAAAGTAAAAGTCATCATAGAGTTCGTAGATAATATGGCTGGATCTCTGATTACAAAATAGAGTTTGTTGAAGCAACAACTTCTGCCGGAGTAGAAGTTTCACCCTTCTGTTGTTTTGTGTACAGTTATTCCACTGATATGAAGACGTGACGAAAAAAGAAAGAAAATTGCGGTCGCATACATTCAAGACATAGTTGATGATGAAAATGGCAGATGGAGTTCTCTCTCTCTCTCTCTCTCTTCTCTCTTCTCTCTTCTCTCTCTCTCTCTCTCTCTCTCTCTCTCTCTCTCTCTCTCTCTCTCTCTCTCTCTCTCTCTCTCTCTCTTTTTTTTTCTCTCTCTCTCTCTCTCTCTCTCTCTCTCTCTCTCTCTCTCTCTCTCTCTCTCTCTCTCTCTCTCTCTCTCTCTCTCTCTCTCTCTCTCTCTCTCTCTCTCTCTCTCTCTCGCTCTCATTCTGTGTGTGTGTGTGTGTGTGTGTGTGTGTGTGTGTGTACTCACCCACCACCAACATCTCGGCGCTCCTAGATTCGGTGTGGAAGGAAGGGGCGTCAGCAGAGACCTCACAACGGTAATTGCCGGAGGAAAGAAGACTGACCGGCCGCAGCGTCACTTTGCTCTGGTCGCTCAGGGCGGTCTGGTGGCAGGGAGGAAAAAGTCGCAGTGACAGTTATTGAGAAAATTGACGCTTATATAAATAAGGATTGCATTCACTTGTTTAATTTATCAAGGGAAGATACACGATAATATCACGTCTTTTTCCGTGTGTGGCTTTTTTTATGTTAATTTATTGTTAATTTCATGTAAAGTAAATTTTTATGGTAATTGGTTCACTACGTTTACGTGATTTGTTTTTTCATTGTTTGAATGTCCTGCAGCGTCTTCTTAAATGTAAGAAAAGGTTATGAAATGAACTTCAAATGAACTTTAAATGATGTTTTCATTTCTCAACTGGTTTTCAATTGATTCCTCCACCATTATTTTCCTAACCTGTATTTTTCTGCTCTGACTCCTATTTTTCTATTACTTATATCTCCTTCACTCACTTTCGTCTCCCTGCTCATTCATATTAATTCATTTTCACACATCCATCATGCTCACAACACTCATAATGCTACTGTCTATAAATAATGGCAGTAAAGCCTATGGTGTACTTGATGCCAACGATACTATTTTTTTTTCCCTTTTTTTTTTCTCTCTCTCTCTCTCTCTCTCTCTCTCTCTCTCTCTCTCTCTCTCTCTCTCTCTCTCTCTCTCTCTCTCTCTCTCTCTCTCTCTCTCTCATAGAGGCATATAGAGCTATTAACAGTCGTAGCGAGTGGATGTCCTAAGTTATCGCTCCGCTGATTACTATAACTACCTTACTCAGGATGGATATTTAAGTTCTGAAGACTCTTCTTGCTTCCCAAGACCAGGCTTATCGAAGATCATTGGAAATGTTAACACAGCAAGTAGATGGAAAATTGCAGTCACTTCATACATCTGTGACAGAACCAACGAACAGTTTGGAGTTTACTTATTAGGAGGTTGAGGAACTGAATCGGCAAAGGAAACATCAAGATCAAGAGATTAAATGTAGGAAAGAGACTAACGAAGTTTGAGTGAGAGCCTTGCAGTAAGTGAAAAGCTTATCACGGAACTAGAAGATAGAAGCAACCATCAAGATTACTATAATTGCCGTAACAATATTCAGTTCCTAGGTGCGTATATGGAGGAAAGGCAAGGAAGAGATGCTTGGGAACAAATAGCTGTTCAAGTATCTAAGTTATTGGAGAAGAAGCTTCAACTACCGGATATCCAGCTGGAACACCGGATGGCATTTTTCCCAAACTCACACGCGTTGGGTGCCAAAGATGAGTTGCCAGGTAGTGAAATAGTGTTCTTTCATATCTGTCATTAAGTAATCAAACCTAAACATAAGCTAAATCTAACCTAACCAAACCTAAGCGTATCCATTGATTATATTATCAATTACCTAAACGTATCCATTAACCAAACCAAACATAACCCAAATCTAACCTAACCAAACCTTAACGTATACATGGTATCCAAAACGTTTTCATAAAAAATTTACCATGTGCAAAAGTTAAAGAAAATCTAGGACTCTTCACTATATAAGAACGCGATTTTTTTATGGTAGCTTATTTGAAAGTGTGTAATTTATCTTCCGTATAGCAAAACATAGCATTTTTATGTATTTTCAATTGCTTACTTTCTGACGGTAAATAGTGTTGTGCATGTGTAGGTCAGTTAATTACATATATATGTCAGGTAGGTAAGTGATGCATGTGTGGAGGACAATTAATGACAGGTATGCACGAACACTAGAAAATATCATTATTTCACTGCCTCTTGGTTTACCTGAAACTCGCTTAAATGACAAAATATGTCAACTTTATAGTTTGAATGGTTATTCTGCCTATTATATAAATAACACTATATAAGGTGAAGGTGTGACAATATACCTCACATTCAATCATTATTTTTGGAAGTTAAACAGCCCCTTAAATTAATAACAGGAATTATTTATAGACCTCCAAATGCTAGTCTTAGTGAGTTCCTTTTGTCCGGATAATATTGTAGACTTTTCATCAAAATTCAAACTGAAATGTTACTTAATGGGCGACTTTGATATGAATTTACTAAATAGCAATGGTAATCATGTTAACAACTACAATAATTTGTTTTTTCCCACTTATTTTACTCTACAATAAATACACCAACTAGTCAATAATAATTATTAATGCATCACATTTGGACTAAGATTTCCTTACTTACCAAGAGAGTGGTATGTTGAATACCTTCATCAGTGATCGCTTCCCAATTTTCAGCATATTTTCAGTTCATATTGATAGTACACATTGTTCTCATATCATATCTAGAAGAATGATCACTATTACTTACATCGATGCCTATAAAAATTATTTGAAGAGTTTTAACGGAATTTGGAGTTGGAAGACACAGGAGTTGATGAAACCTTTGATATCTACATGAATGAGTTTCAAACTCTCTATAATGAACACTTTTCTGTTAAGCAAATTCCGGTTCGGACAAACACTTAGGTAAGACGTATATCACAACAGCAATCAGGAATTCAATCAAACAACGTAATAAATTACAAAAGTTGTACGCTAAATCTCCACTAACTTACGAAAGAATATTCAAACGGTATAATAACTAATTAACAGCTATAATTAGAGCAGCTAAAAATAATCATTATAGGTCCAGACTGCGAGAAAAAGCAGGTGATGCAAAAACAAAAGGGATATAGTTAATAAAATAATAATCTATTGGGAAAGAACCAGTCAAAATTACTCTTCTATACTTATTTGCGTTAAAAAACATCTAATAATAACGAAATTACTATTGCATTTAATTATTATTTTAGTAATGTGGCTACTCAATCAGCTCAGAACATTACGCCAAGAGCAATTTCATTTAAACAGTAACCCACCTGACCCTGTACCTTGTTCATTTTTAAATCCATTTTGAAATGGATTTTATTATTCTATTAGATGGACGTTGGGGTCCATCCTTAGACGTTGCAGGTGAATGAATAGGTGTTATTCTTGCTAAGGCTTGTATTAGTTTTGGACAGACACGGAGAGCGGGGTGAGCCTTGGAACAAATGTTATAGGACTGAGTACAAACTACTAAAACTACAAAGTGGTACTGCCGTATGGTATGCCGTTGCACACGGCGCAGCGCGTGTGGAGTTGCCAACAACTCCCATAATTATACCCCACATTCAAAACCATAAGACAACATCGCCAGGTAATGATGACATTAATATTAAAGTTATAAAATAATGCTGCTGCAAAGTCTCTTTCTTTTTAGAATCTATCATAAATCGACCATTTAAAGAAGGTTGTTTTCCAAAACAGTTACAATTAGCAAAAGTAGTTCCCATATTTAAAAAGAGAGAGAAGTCTTTCTTCAATAATTACATACTTGTTTACATCTTTTTAAGCATTAGTAAGATTTTTTTTTTAAACTGTTGTAAGCAGATTAATGTAGTACCTGTCAAAATCTTCATTATTATCAGAATTGCAGGATGGGTTTCGACCTAACTATTGTACAGAGATAGCGGTCCATCACCTGTGTAATAGTATGTATAATGCATTAGACCAGGGGTTCTCAAACTGGGGGTCGCGACCCCTCGAGGGGTCGCGAAAGTCTTCTGGGGGGTCGCGAGATCTCTAGAAGGTGCAAAATGCATTAAAGAACATAATATTCATAATTTACCATTATTCTTTTATTTTCAGTATAAAACAAAACAATGATTATACCTTCCTAGGCTTTAATGAATTACAAAAAAAAAGTACAGTTACATAATCTGACTGAGAAAAGAGTTGATCCTTTGTCCTCCCTCCCCTTTCCGTCAAGCCCTCACCACCACGCTCACACGTCCAGTAGCTATAGCTACATACGTATGTATACTTGTATCATCAGCGCCCGACCCTTGTTAATGCATTACAAATCCACATCACAAGTCTAAACTTTATTTAGGTTACTTATTATTTCGATGCGTCTAAAACAGGAATATAAGATATAGATTACACTGATTATGATATCATATCATTCGTAATGTTTTACCGAATATTTTATACTTAGAATGTTACGATACGGAGTAATACGACTTTTCCTATGTGTGGGTATGTGTGTGTTTGTGTGTGTGTGTAAGAGAGAGAGAGAGAGAGAGAGAGAGAGAGAGAGAGAGAGAGAGAGAGAGAGAGAGAGAGAGAGAGAGAGAGAGAGAGAGAGAGAGAGAGAGAGAGAGAGAGAGAGAGAGAAAATGTAAATGTGTCAGATTGTCAGAAATGCTTTGGTAAGAGGGGGCGGGGTCGCAAGCCTTTCAAAATTATTTGGGGGGGTCGCAGGCCTAAAAGTTTGAGAACCTATGCATTAGACAACAAGATGCATCAAGTAACAATAGTTTGTGATTTATTGAAAGCGTTTGACACCATCTATCATCCTATATTGTTAGAAAAATTGAAAACCTGTGGCATTCGTGGGCCGGCACATAACTGGTTCAAAAGCTACATAAGCCACATAATTGTCCAAGCTCACTTCGCTCGCTTGGACACCTATTTCAGCCGAAATCAAGTGTCATATAGGCTTGTAAAATGTTTCCACGAATTCTTCTTCTTCTTCTTCTTGTGACTTTTGTGGGCAAGAAAGATACAGGCGCAAAGGAAGAAATTTGGCACAGAAAGTTATATTTCGTCTCTTAACTCATTGTCCAAGCGAGCGAAGCGAGCTTTTAGCATATATGCTAAAATTCGTAATATATTGTGCCTGGCGACATTAGTGCAGTGGCGAAAGTAGTGCATTAGTGTAGTGGAAATAAACTGTGTTCGTAGCCTTCACAACAACAGTGTCTGAGCTTCTCCGCTCATCGATACCACCACCACCACCACCACCACCACCACACCACCACCACCACCACCACCACCACCACCACACCACCACCACACCACCACCACCACCACCATCACCACCACCACACCACCACCATCACCACCACCGCCATCACCACACCATTTTTTTAAAAACTTTTTTCAAGAACAATTTAGCACTTTTCTTTTCTTTGTAAAAAGTAAAGAAAATCAAAGAAAGGGATGGTGAAGGTTAGGTTGGGTTAGGTCAGGTTGTAATAGAAGTATTTTAAGGTGAGAGTATTTAAAAAGTTTACTTTAGCCTGTGCGAGCTTGGACACGTTCCACATCTTTAGTGTGGACGTCTATTTCCTAGTACAATACACTGTATATAATAATTCTCCATCTTCACATAAACCAATCTGCTATGGTGTGCCACAAGGTTCAGATTTAGGCCCAGTCCTTATCTATATCAATGACATTTTACGTTGTAGTGATAACTTGAAGTTTTTGATATTTGCTAATGACACCACCATATATATCAATGACATTTTACGTTGTAGTGATAACTTGAAGTTTTTGATATTTGCTAATGACACCACCATATTTCAGGGACAAGATCTTGGTGAAATAGAGAATATACTAAACACAGAGTTAATTGGTGTTTCTAATTAGATAAAAAGCAATGAACTAACATTAAACATCTCTAAAACATGTTACATGGTATCCCACCCTCTAATGACTAATGCAACCTATATTGATGTCAAAATAGATGAACTATGCTTGAGAAAGGTTAAGCAATTCAAGTTCCTAGGTGTAATCATTGACCATAGATTAACATGGAGATCACAAGTAAATCAATTATGTACTAAAAAATGTAAATTAACTGGTGTTTTAAATAAGATTCGTAGCTGTATCCCCTATGAGTGTATTATTTAAATATATTCATCACTAGGATTTCAATACTTACTGTACTGTTCAGTATCTTTTTTTGGGGGAAACATATATAACATAATTATAATGGATAATATATTTGTTTCTCAAAATAAGTTAATACGTGTTGTTTTATAGGTCACAATATGATCCCACCATGATGACACCAACCCACTATTTCGAGACCACCAATTACTGAAGTCTCAAACTGTCTGATATACTATCTCTACAAACCAACTTAATTGTTTTTAAATAAGTATATGTGTATCCTGTTGGTAATGGTTTTCATTACATTTCACATAATTTTGGTACAAGAAGGTTGTAAGGGCGAACCACTACCTACAGGCGATTGAACAGCGGTTCCTCTTTCCACCCCCTGGTTTCCTGTTCGTGGCTTCGTGCAGGACTGGTTCGGTCACCGGTGGGGGTCTTCTTCACGTCCCGACCTCTGCTTCGGGACGTGAGTCTCGAAGCCCTCTGGCCTTGAATGGAGTTTACAAGGCACCTGGCCCCGGCTGTCCAGGGGAGAAGAGTTCCCGACGCAACACGGGAGTAGCTCTCTCACCCCACCTCTGCTATGTACACTTCATCGTCCCCTGCTGCCCAGGTCAACTACCCTTCCCGTCTGCCGTCGTCCCTGTGTCCAGTGCTCAGCGACCTATGGTTGACGGGAAGGCTGCTGCTAACCAGGTAGCAGGGGCGTGAGTCGTAAAGAGGTGTTGATTGTATATACGTGTTTGTACATACTTGTTTGTATATACCTGTGTTTGAGCGAGAGACACCAAGTAAATCTCCTCATATTTTATGTCTTGTGTTCTCATCACCCTTACGGCCCTCCCCTATCTCAGCTTCACCGTTCCTGGAATCCTGGGCTAATAGTTGTGACTCAGTCGCGCTCGTTGCCCTTACAAAGGTCATTTCAGTTTCGAATTTCGCGACTACTCATGCACAGCAAAATGTTTCAGTTAGAGATGTCAAATACTGGAATAGTTTACCAGAAGAAATAAAATATTCAACAACTCAAAATCGTTCAAACATAGACCTATTAAATTGTTGCTTCAAAGTTATACAGATTAAATCAAGTTGTAGTTATGTATGGATTCTTATGTAGAGCTGGGCACTAAATACATTGAATGTATTTAATTAAATACTGAATACTAAATACATGGAAGAAATGTATTTAGATACCAAATACTAAATACATTTTACGAATGTATTTAAATACTAAATACTAAATACATCAATTGTATTTAAATACATTTGTAAATAGATTTTGAATACACACACATTTTTGCATGTAATCAGTAATTCATGATTAACAATATCAAATGTTAGAAATGATAAGAAATTAGCACCGAGAATATGTCCTTTGGACATTTTGTCAAAGGCAAATAAAAGGTGTATTTTCAGCTCACCTGGCTATTTAACTTAATCTACATATATCTGGAAATGTCCGAAAAAACTCGATTTCCTTAGGATTTCCTTAGATTTTGCGTTTCCTTAGAAATTTCCTTTTCAGGCCTAAATTTCCTTAAGATAAGGAAATTTCCTTGAAAATGGAAACACTGGTTCACTTTAACATCAGGGTTGTCAGATAATTGTGCGGGTTTATGGCCAAATTTACTGATAAAAATTTATTTACATTTTTATATTATGAGTATTTAAATACAATGCATTTAAATACTCATTAAAGTATTTAAATAATGTATTTAAATACGTTAAAACCAATGTATTTATAAAAACTGTTCTAAATACACAAATGTATTTAAATACGTATTGAAATACAAATGTATTTAGATACTGCCCAGCTATTTTCTTATGTGAGTATATGTGTATACATGTGTATTACTATTTACTTTGTTTGCATATGTGTAAGTATATGTTTGGGCATGTGTGTGTGTGTGTGTGTGTGTGTGTGTGTGTGTGTGTGTGTGTGTGTGTGTGTCAGAGGTGGGCACTTCCGCAAACACTTCCGCAAACCGCAACTTCCGCAAATTGCGGAAGCCGAATTCGTTTGCGGATTTGCGGAAGTGTAAATGTTTGCGGATTTGCGCAAACTCTCAATTATGAACATGAATCCTGCGCGGCTACGCGCACCGTCCAGAGAACGCTGCTTGCCCACCAGTGACTCTTCCTCTTTGATCAAATTTATTTTTTGATGGCCACAGCAATCCTGTACTCTGGGACTGAGAGTGCTGTGAAGTGTGCGGGCGGTGTTTCCAGCTTTTTTCCTGTTATTAAAGGACCGAGGCAAGGGTGCGTCCTTGCCCCATCACTTTTCAACATTTGTATGGACTGGGTATTGGGCAAAGTGGTAGATCAAAGTGATTGTGGAGCATCCCTCGGCAACATCAAGATCACTGATCTTGTTTTTGCCGATGATGCAATAATCTTTGCATTATCGTTGGAGGTCCTGGTGATGGCTCTTGAGGCCTGCACGAGGAGGCAAAGCCTTTGGGACTTGAGGTCTCCTGGCTCAAGACCAAGGTGTTTGGAGGCTTACTAGATGAAACAGTACAGTCTGTTCATGCGTGCGGAGAGGACTTTGAGATCTTAAAAAGTTTTACATACCTTGGTAGCGCAGTCCATAATGATGGCGGGTCATGTCAAGAAGTCTTACGGCGGATTGGCATAGCCCACGGTGTTATGGACTCGCTGAGCACGAGTATTGGCTTTGTCGGTACCTGTGCAGGAGGACAAAGATCCAGATCTTCCTGTCGCTTGTAATCCCTGTCTTACTCTATGGTTGTGAGACATGGACACTAAATAGCGACTTGAAGAGGAGAATCGATGCCTAATGGTATATACGTATTACTACTTATTACCGATGGTAATAAGTGTCTTCGCAAAATCATGGGGTATCGCTGGGATGAATACGTGTCAAATCAGCAATTGCACCTTGAGACTGAATCGAGGCCTATTACGTGCATAGTTCGTCAGCGCCAACTTCGGCTATATGGGCATGTGGCACGCTACCCTGAAAACGATCCTTCCCATCACGTTGCATCTGTATGAGACAATCCGTTGTGGAGGAGGCCAAGAGGGCGCCCACAAGGCTCGTGGCTGGGGCAATTTGATGTTTCCTGTCGAGAGTTGCTTGGTATGGGAAGGGAGCCTGCATGGGGAATTGCACGTGGTGACCCCTGGGAGTGTCGTCGTAGGGTGGGCGAGGGAACGCGCCCCCCGGCGTATGCCCCCAATGATTGATTGACAGCAATCCACCCCTCTTCAAGCTGCCTGTGGTCTGCTTTTTTAACCCTGAGAAAGTAGAGGCCATGAAATTAAGACTGCTGTTCGAGGTCACGGAGCAAGCTGTCCTGGATACCTCAGGGGGGGAAGCCACGAAGCACTTTATCACCTTTTTTTGGTAGGAAGTCCCACGTCGGTAGTAACACGAACCCACAGCGCGGAAAAGTAGTAAGTTTGGTAGTAAACGTGCAGACTGGCTACCGACTGCTCGAGACTGGTATTAGCAGAGGTAGGAAGTCTCCAGGCTCGCTTATTATTGCTTGGTATGCTATGAAATATCATTTTTATAGGTGAATGTAGACATATGATTGCATTTGGATGGATATTATTCATATATATAAGTAAAGAGATGAAATACAAGCAAGGGTCTCATCCACGTCTGGCAGCGCGGCCTTTGGCAGCTGCAGCAGCAGCATGAAGCCCGTGAGATGGATATATCAACACCAAGGGAGATGTCTTTGGTAATATTTAGTAGGGGTGCGAGAACCCCTTGAGGAATCCTATGATCCCTGGTGAAATCCTATGGTGCTATCACAGACGTAGGAGCTGACTGTCTTCTTCAGGAAGGCACAGGTGAGGCGGATGACGGCGGGTTTTGACTCAAAACTTTTGAGAGGTGGCGGATGGAGCCGCCACCTCCTCCGCCACGGTAGGTTTGGGCAGGATTAAACGTCTTATTACTCGTTATTATACAACTTAGTGATTATTGTGAGATGCTATATGCACGTGTCATTATCTAAATCAATGTAGCACCGTGTGTCACCTTAAATAAGGGTGATTTAAAGATGTTATGATGAAGTGACTGGCGGGGCAGTGAGTGACGGAGAAAAATTCTTGCCGCGGGGCCACCTCATAACACAAATATTCACTATTTTAACCCACATACACACCTTCTACCACTAAACCACTAGCAACACAGGCTCGTTACTTATATATCTTACTATCTGATACATTAAAACTCCTTAAAACGTAAAGCATTCCAAATAAAACGAGAATTTGTTTGAGATGACGGGGACAGAAGGCGGGGAGAGGCAGTCTGGCATGCCATTCTTGCCTGGAAATATGTCTCGCTGACTTGTGATTGGTAGAGAAGATTTAAAAACAGTTATTCATTGGCTGGTGACTGATGATGAGCTTGATGACGTCATTACTCGCCTTAGCCAATCAGCGCCTTCATCGCGTTTACTACCTACCGAGGGAGGCTTTGTAGCTTTCGTAGTAAGGACAAGTAGTATCTAGGTAGTCGGAGAGCAGGTCTTTGCTGGCGAGACTACCTCCGTTGTTGGGTTCCCGCCCAGAAGGCAGCGCAGCAGACCAGATGAAGACGAAGAGGAAGATTTTTTTCTGACCCCGATTACTTAAATATTTTTCTTTATATATATATATATATATATATATATATATATATATATATATATATATATATATATATATATATATATATATATATATATATATAATATATATATATATATATATATATATATATATATATATATATATATATATATATATATATATATTGTCATAAGTGATTTCGTAAATAATATATAAATTTACAACCACAAAGTGCTTTACCTCTATTTTTGCAATATATGCAAATAAAATATCACCTAATTGGTTTGCGGTTGCGGAAGTGTGAACTTCAAGAAATTTTCGGACTTGCGGTTGCGGAACATAAGGATTGGGGTTTGCGGATTTGCGTTTGCGGAAGTGGATTTTCGTTTGCGGTGCCCACCTCTGTGTGTGTGTGGTGTGGTGTGTGGTGTGTGTGTGTGTGTGTGTGTGTGTGTGTGTGTGTGTGTGTGTGTGTGTAAATGCATGTGTATGTAAATGAATGTGTGTGTACAGTTGTACACATATAAATGTATGCGTGTACATATATGTATGTTTGTTGTGTATATGTGTATGTATGTATATATGTATTATGCATGTATATGTATGCATGTATGTGTGTGTATGCATGTATATGTATGTATGCATGTGTATATATGTATGTTGTATCTATGTATGATGTCATAGTTAATAATGACCACAAATAGTCAGGTAGATAGGTGTAACAATTGTGGGTTTATACGTACAAGCATGAAATTTGGCAGTCATAGATAATAGTCTAATGAATAATTCCAGATGTGGACCCACCACGAAAACGCCCTATGGTAGCCGTGGCGGCCATTTTACAAAATGGCCGCTTTTAGTCTAGTGGCTAGATAGGGGTCTCGTGCACCCCCCCCCCCCCCCGAAATATAGTTCTCATTGGTGTCTATAGATAGGAAACAATGTGTAGAAAATGATTTGCTATGTTGAATAGTTGAAAAAATGTCCCACGTATCATTTTTATGCAAATTAGTGCCGCCATTACCAAAAACTCTATATTCGCCTATATCTCGGCCAATATTGCAGATAACTGAGCAAATAAGGTGTCTAGACGATGTTTTGAGGGACAAGGATTTATATAAAACCATTTAAAATATGATCTGTTTACACCAAAGAGTTTTGCATATGAACCTTTAGAAATACATGTATTATTAGTGTCCATGTAGTGAGTGGTAATAAAGTTTTTATTTATTTATTGCAACTTGTTATCGTATCCTATTTGTCCTCATATATTATCATATCTTTTTTTTTCAGTTGGTGTTTCGAACAGCGAAATGTCTAAGAGTTATCAGCTAGTGGATCCACTGCAACCTGGACAATCAAAGGCGCAGGTACAGACGGATTGGAACAAGTACGTTTTGTGCCAAAAAATCACACGGGAAAGTTTGCAATGCCCAGCAGAATCCAAACGGCACGATGTTGGAGTTGGTTATTCTACCATTGCCTTCAACATCAGACGTTTCAATGAACTTCACGAATTACCGATGCCACTAGAATTAGGACGCCTTGATGATGGGAATGGCATTGAAGCTACGTTTCTGGAGAACAATGCCAAGTGGCACAAATCCTGCCATACAAAATTCAATAATATAAAACTACAACGAGCAGAAAAAAGGAAATGCACACAGGGTTGCGACCCTGATGCTACTACATCCAAGAAATACACTCGTCAAGTCGCTCATCATGAAGTGGCAGCATCGGATGTCTGTTTTTTATGCGAAGATGTGTCAACTTCCGAACCACTCCGTGAGGCATCAACTTTTCGTCTAGACTCCCGCGTACGAAGATGTGCATTAGACCTGCAGGACGAGAGGCTACTTGCAAAATTGAGTGCTGGGGACATGGTCGCACAAGATGCAAAATATCATCCAAGGTGTCATGTTTCACTTTACAACAAAACTAAATCATTACAAGATAAACAGAAGATGGACACAACTGATAAAGTCAACCATGGGATTGCACTAGCCGAGTTGCTGTCCTTTATCGATGAAACAAGAATAGATGAAGAGCATGCCCCTGTCTTTAAACTTGCAGATCTCGTCAAACTTTATTCTAATCGTCTAGAACAACTTGGAGTGGAGCAGCATGTCAGACAACATAGCACAGAGTTAAAAAATCGTATCCTGGCCCAAATCCCATACCTTACGGCTCATAAGGAAGGGCGTGATATACTACTTGCATTTGATAAAGATGTAGGACCTGCCCTCCGTAAAGTCTGCAAAGAAAACTACGATGACGAAGCCATATGTCTTGCAAGGGCAGCGAAGATAGTACGTAGAAAAATGTTCCAAACTGCAGCTACATTCACAGGTTCATTTGATGAGGACTACCAAGTAAAATCAGTACCTCAGTCACTGTTGACTTTGGTGGCTATGATCCTCGACGGCCCCAACATCAAGTCTCAATCAGGTGATGGTGTAACCCAAGCAACCCTCAGCACAGCTCAGTTGTTGCACTACAATAGCTCCATCCGTCGCAGAGTGGGTAGTACTACTGTGCGTCACAACAAAGACAGAGAAACCCCATTGCCCATCTACGTGGGACTCACAGTCCATGCAAGGACTCGGAAACGTGACCTCATTGAGATGCTGTTTGATCTCGGACTGTCCATCTCCTATAACCGAGTGATGGCAATCTCCACATCCATGGGAAACAGAGTGTGTGAGCAGTATCACCGAGATGAGGTAGTGTGTCCACCCAATCTACGCGAGGGCTTATTCACAACGTCAGCGGTTGATAACATCGACCACAATCCGAGCTCCACAATGTCGACAGATTCCTTTCACGGTACTGGGATATCACTTTTCCAGCACCCCAGTCTGCAAAATAATGGGACGGACCGCAGGGAACACAGCGTCCTTGAACAGCCATCTACTACCACTACACTGTCAGAGCTCCCAGAGTCCTACACCTGTGTTCGTCCGCTGGTGTTACCTTGGAAGGATCCTCCACTCCCAAAGGCTGAAATAAATATGTACTTACCTGTCAACTAGTTAATTTGGTCCTGTAATTTCACTGAAACATTGACTCCTGAACGCGGAGGTTCCGAAATTTGATGAGTCAGCACTTATTACGCTCCCTGGTGGGTTAATTGACATTGCTGGCAACACAAATGCAAATTGTGGTCATTTGGAGAATACAATTATGGCATATATGTGTATCTAGAGTCATTTCATTAGAACATAAAGAAGCATTTGTGTCGTCCGGTTAAAAATAATCGCGGTCAAAACGGTCATTTTGTAAAATGGCCGCGACGGCTACCATAGGACGTTTTCGCGGTGGGTCCATATCTGGAATTATTCATTAGATTATTATCTATGACTGTGCTAAAATTCATGCTTGTACGTCTAAACCCACAATTCTTATGATGGATACACCTATCTGCCTGACTAAAATGCAAATAACGGCTAATAAATATTAGTTCACTTGCTTATCATGTTATGTATATCTTAGCAACAGGTCTGTATAGGAGCTTGCGACTAACAGACCAGGGCTTCATGATTTACTAATTATGAATGAATAAAAACAAATTATTGTATCATGGAGGCCAATAAAACAAAAGTAAAGTCAAGTCTCTCGAACGAACGAGCGAGCCATGCTTTTACTCTCACAGTCCCTCCATCAATGGATAACATCTGCTTAATGAGAGAGAGAGAGAGAGAGAGAGAGAGAGAGAGAGAGAGAGAGAGAGAGAGAGAGAGAGAGAGAGAGAGAGAGAGAGAGAGAGAGAGAGAGAGAGAGAGAGAGAAGAATCTTTGTACGGAAAATTTATTTCACTTAATTTTTCCTCTTCTTGATGCGCATTAATTTGCAGTGAATTCTTCATTAAAAGCCTTCTTATTCACCCACTTTTAATTATCTTCAGACATGTCTTCTCTATTTTCTTTTCCTTCGTTCTCTTCCCTTCTTCCCTCCATTTTCGCCACCTGTTTTCAGATAATCACTTAAGCTCTATAATAAATTTTTTCCCTTGGCCTCCTCTTGTATTCACATCCTGTAGAACACTCTCAAGACGGCCCACAATGCAGGCAGAAAATGCAGTAATTATACTATTATATCCATTTTCCTCTCGTTTACAGGTAAGTGAAGTGCCAGTCAACATTTCTTTCCTACCGAGAGTTGTGTGAAGCTACGTGAAGATGTAATTTTCTGGCATTGTGGGGTGGATGTTACACTGAGCGCGCTGCTCGTCTTAAATGTTATCTTAGAGGTAGAGGGGAGTAGGAGGAGAACAAGTAGGAGGCAATCAAGATGGTGTCGTATGTTTGGCTGGACTCCAAGATCCACGCAATACACCAAGTGAATACATTTCAGAGTTTGAGGAAGAATGTGCAGGTGTGTGGAGTAACTAGGAATAGATAGAGGAGAAGGAAGATGAATTAAGAAAATAAATAAAACATAGTGCGCAAAGGAATTATATAAAACAGTATTTAAAATGTTCATTCATTGAGTCATATAGGAATCAAAATGGAACCAAGAAACAAAAACTGTAAAACCTAATATTCTTTGATAAAAGAATGATTATTGCAAAGCAGACTATCGAAAAATATAATGTACTTAAAAGATTAAAGAGGCATTACAGAGAATGCGGACCACAGCGAAAAATGAGCGAAAAAGAGGCTCTGTGGTCCCTCCCGTCTGAGGGCCAAAGAAACAGGAATCACCGGGTGGTTTATATTTCCAGTATTTTCTGTTATGAAAGGCTGACAATGAGGTAGGTGTTCACTGGCCAGCGGGTGAGGCCAGTTGACAGACTTCTAACTCTCCAAATTCCTTACCTCCCGAAACTCTCCAACTTTCTAACAAACCAACAGAATGGGAAGCGAATGCCCAGGAATTGGTTATTGTCCTTTTCGGACCCGTCCTCCAGGGCGCATATTCCCGTTCTCTATGCGGGTATGTGGTTTCCGAGTGAAGACGCTTGGCTGTAGCTCCGAGAGTAACCATAAGATTTTCTCAAAATACCCTCATTGTGATTACCACACAAAGTTACTTATCCATTACTATGATAGCCTAACCTACCCTAACCGTAACTTAACGTAACCTAACCCGACGTGTTCAAGAGTAAACGCCACATACTCTTCCAAAAAACAGGAATATGCCTCCGGGGCTGGAGTTAGGGATGGTAAAGCCAGTACCAAGAGTCATGACGGTAGATGGTCACGGTTGTACTATAAGAAGGGTAACTATTTGAACGAAGAACTTGAGCGACGGTCGTATGTCGCCAGGTGTCTTGGTTGCAATGTTGCAGAAACTTTTTGTGTTCCCTGTCTACGTCAAGGCTTCGGGGTTCAAAAGGGAACACAATTGTATTTTCTGAGTTTACTGATTCAAATAACAACTTTTCTCCATTCATTCAATATTCCCACTCGCTATAATATTCAATACATATTCATATAACTTCCTATCACATCCTATAATTATTAAACTTCCCTATACTATTCAATACATATTCATATAACTTCCTATAACATCCTATATTAAACTTCCCTATACCATTCAATACATATTCATATAACTTCCTGTAACATCCTAAATATTAACACTCCCTATAATATTCAATACATATTCATATAACTTCCTATCACATTCTATAACATTTGAGTAACAATATTAAAGGCTGCGTTACAACATGATAATTTCCTAACTTCTCACATTACAAGACAATTATTTCACTTACTAATCTTAAGACTCCCATGCTCAAGAAGTCTCCCTGAGACCTTATCTCAGACTGTATTCATAATAATAATGTATCTTCCTCTCTTGTTCCTGTCACGCCGGACTAGAACCCTCCTGAGGAGAGACAAGGAGAGGTATGTCAGGAGACTCGCTGAGGATGTCGAGGGTCATTTGAACGCTAATGACCTCCGACCCGCCTACCGAGCCCTGAAGAAGCTCTGTTCCAAGTCTCCTTCTCGGGCGAGTGCTATTCGAACAGCAGATGGGCGCCTCGTGTCGGACATGGATGGGCAGATGGCTCGTTGGGCTGAGTACTTTGGGCAGTTGTTCACGGTGGACCCTCCAACTGAGCAGCTTCACACCACTGGGTTACAGGCAGGGGGATGCCGATTCCTCCCATTGACGAAACCGCACCCTCTCTTGACGAAGTCAGAGAGGCTGTAGCAAAGTTGGAAGGGTGGAAAGGCAGCTGGTGTTTGTAATATCAGTGCGGAGCTCCTCAAAGCTGGGGTGAGGCCATGATCCGCGGGTTGCATGCTGTCCTGACTGCCGTGTGGCAATCAGGTACCATTCCTCCTGACTGGAAAAGGGGGCTGGTCGTCCCTATCTGGAAATGGAAAGGGGACCGTCAGGACTGCAACAATTACCGCGGTATTACACTGCTCAGCGTACCAGGCAAGGTGCTTGCCCATCTATTACTGACACGGATTCGCAGTCATCTGGTGAAGCATCAGAGACCTCAGCAGTCTGGGTTCACGCCTGGTAAGTCAACAACGGACCGTATCCTAGCGCTTCGTGTCCTGGTGGAACGCCGACGTGAGTTTCGACAGGGGATGCTTGCAGCCTATGTTGATCTCAAGAAAGCGTTTGACTCAGTGCATCGTGAGTCACTCTGGGATCTTCTGCGACTTCGAGGGATTCCTGCAAGTACTATTGGTTTGATAACTGGTCTGTATTCTGGGACTGAGAGTGCTGTGAAGTGTGGGGCAGGTGTATCCAGCTTCTTTCCTGTGAATACAGGAGTGAGGCAAGGGTGCGTCCTTGCCCCATCACTTTTCAACGCTTGTATGGACTGGGTATTGGACAAGGTTGTAGATTCAAAGTGATTGTGGAGCATCCGTCGGCAACACCAAGATCACTGATCTTGTTTTTGCCGATCTTTGCCGAGTCGCTGGAGGTCCTGGTGATGGCTCTCGAGGCGCTGCACGAGGAGGCAAAGCCTTTGGGACTTGAGGTCTCCTGGCTCAAGTCCAGGTGTTTGGAGACTTACTAGATGAAGCAGTACATGCAAGAAGCAAGAAGTTCATGCGTGTGGCGAGGACATTGAGATCTTGGAAAGTTTTACATACCTTGGTAGCGCAGTCCATAATGACGGCGGGTCACGTCAAGAAGTCTTACGGCGGATTGGCATAGCCCACGGTGTTATGGACTCGCTCAGCGGGAGTATTTGGCGTTGTCGGTACCTGTGCAGAAGGACAAAGATCCGGATCTTCAAGTCGCTTGTGATTCCTGTCTATGGTTGTGAGACATGGACACTAAATAGTGACTTGAAGAGACGAATCAATGCCTTCTATAATAATATAAGCGAAAGTGTGTGTGTGTGTGTGTGTCTGTGTGTGTGTGTGTGGTATAGGTTCCGCCCCCCGTGGCGGAATCCCATCATATACCACACTTTTGGAACCAGGTTGACCAGGGAAAGGTTTTAAGCCCATTTATGAGGAGATCCGATCACTTTTTTTCTTTTTTTTTTTTTAGCAGCCTATTAGCGATAATAGTGAAAAAAAGTGGGTTGCGAGAATTGAGGAAACCTTGATGTAGGGTGATGGGTAATGGGTGGAATGGATGGGTTGGGGTAATGGGTGTGGGGTGATGGTGAGTGAATGGGTGGGGGGTGATGGGTGATGGGTGAGGGAATAGATGGGGGGGTGATGGGTAATGGGTGTGTGGTGATGGGTAATGGGTGAGTGAATGGGTGGGGGATGATGGTAATGAGTGAGTGAATGGGTGGGGGGTGATGGGTAATGGGTGAGTGAATGGGTTGGGGGTGATGTGAATGGGTTGGCGTTAATACATACATTCCTACATCCATGATTTCAGGAAAGTTAGAAGGGGCTATCTGGAGAGTCTGTGTTTGGTGGGCCTTCGGCCCACCAAACACAGGTGTTCGGCCCAGGTGGTGGGCCGAGGGCCCACCAATAGCCCTCCGCAGGAGCTAGCCAAAAAGTTCGCCCGGAGGTCGGCTTTGCGGCTAGTTGGTAATAAGTGTCTTCGCAGAATCATGGGGTATCACTGGGATGATTACGTGTCAAATCAGTGATTGCACCGTGAGACTGAATTTGAAACAACCTATTACCTGCATAGTCCGTCAGCGCCAACTTCGGCTATATGGGCATGTAGCACGCTACCCTGAAACCGATCCTTCCCATCGGGTTGTATCTGTAAGAGACAATCCGGCGTGGAGGAGGCCAAGGGGGCGCCCACAAGGCTCGTGGCTGGGGCAAGTTGATGTTTCTTGTCGAGAGCTGCTTGGTATGGGAAAGGAGCCTGCATGGGAACTCGCGCGTGGTGACCCCCGGGAGTGGCGTCGTAGGGTGGGCGAGGCGACGCGCCCCCCGGCGTGTGCCCCCAATGATTGATTGATTCCTCTCTTGTAGTTTTTCTTCTCTTATATATTTCTCTGTCAAAACTTATGTGAGTGTCAACTCTCCTTCAGTAAGGTATTTCTCTATTTACAATTATACATGCATATTGGTTGTCATTGTCAGCAACTAGTCATGCCCTTATGTGTGTTCTGACATCTTACCTTTCATCAGGTTTACAATAATTGGTGGACGTACCTTGGAAGTTACGCCCCTTAGATGGAGTCTTAAGCCTGCATTCTTACCCTTCATGAGTCATCATGAGTCATCAGTGAGTCAGGCTCCGACACTATGGTCCGCTACTAATCTGTGCATGTTGATAGATTTGTGTGTCGGCTAATTTGATCGTGTCTCACAATCTATGAGTCATAGATAACTAACTGAATTGTTTTCGTTTCTCTGATTTCTCTTCATCCTTCATTTATCCTCCTCATTTCTCTTCTCTTGATTATCGTTGTTTCTTTCTTGTTCCAATGTCGTTGTATGCTTACCACACATGGAAGACACGGGTACCCCTTTCCCGCAACCTTCGATGAAGTTCTTATTACATTCCTAATCTTAAGGGATTAATATTTATTTTAACAAGATATTTTCCAATAAGTATTTAAGTATAAATTTATGATCAATAGGTATTTCATATCCGGTAATAAGTGCTAATAAGTTATTTGAGTAACAATAATACAGGGAGTTCGGGGTAACGGGGTTGATCCTATTTAAATTGCCGCCTTTCCCGAGGTTGCTGCCGGAACCTACTGGAAAGAGTCTTGCCGCCAATATGTAACTTAATACATGTCCTCTACTGTTAATCAACTTCATAAGATATACTTTAGGTTCCCTCCAGAGCTAGTGCACTAGCTAGCGAAGAGTGATAGATCGCGACCCAGGTGAACCCCTGGGCAATTCGACACCTTATCCCACATCTGGTTATAAAATAACCCGGCTGCACTAGAAACTGTTGGACCCAAACTAAGGAGAAAAACACGTCTGGCAGCTCCGCGCCACACTTGCAGCCGCCGGGAACCACCAACCCAGCTTTGCTGATCTTTGCCATCTTTTCCTACCAATCGTTAGAACATACGAACATAAGAACATAAGAAAATAAGGAAGCTACAAGAGGCCGCAAGGCCTACACGTGGTAGTTCCTGTCACCTAACACTACCTACATCCACCTTTCATCCCCATCCATGAACCTATCCAGCCCCTCTTTAAAGCTCCCTAATGAGTCCGCACTAACTACCTGTCTACTGAGACCATTCCATTCATTCACCACCCTACTTTGTGAATCAGTTTTTCCCTATTTCCTTTCTAAATCTACGCTTTTCCAGCTTGAATCCGTTACTTCTTGTTCTACCCTGGTTAAAAGCCGAAAGAACCTTTTCCTACCTCTCCTTTATTAATCCCTTTATCCACTTAAAAACTTCTATCAGATCGCCCCTTACTCTGCGTCTCTCGAGTGAGTGTAATTTTAATAACTTCAATCTCTTTTCATAACTAAAGTTACGCATCCTTTGTATAATTTTGGTCATCCTTCTCTGCACTGTTTCTAACAAGGCTATATCCATCCTGTAATATAGAGACCAAACCTGAACCGCATAGTCTAGGTGAGTCCTGACTAGAGCCAGATAAAGCTTTAGAATAACTTCCACACATCTACTTTTAACACTTCTCGTAATGAATCCTAATACTCTATTAGCTCTATTTCTGGCCTCAATACATTGTTTCCTAGGTCGGACGTCTGGGCTCACCCTCACTCCAAGATCTGTTTCACCTCCTGATCTTTTCAGCGATACATTGCTTATGGTGTATCTATTACCAGGGTTTTTTCTACCAACATTCATAACGCTGCACTTATCAATATAAAATTCCATCTGCCATCTGACTGCCCACTCGTTAAGTTTATCTAAGTCTCCCTGCAATATGTTTACATCAGACTGTGATCCAATAATCCTACCTACTTTAGTATCATCAGCAAACTTGCTGATATCACTACTAATCCCACTATCCAAGTCATTGATGTAAATCAAAAATAGTAATGGACCCAAAACAGACCCTTGTGGAACTCCACTTCTCACCAGTCCCCATTCAGATTTAGAACCATTAATTGTAACCCTTTGTTGGCTATAACTTAGCCAAGCTCTGATCCAATGAAGAACCTTCCCATCTATTCCATGAGCCTTAACCTTATTTAAGAGTCGCTCGTGTGGTACTTTGTCAAATGCCTTACTAAAGTCCAGATATATTATATCATAATCCTTATCATTATCCGCCGTCTCATAAACTTTCCTATAAAAACTCAATAAATTGGTGAGACATGACCTACCCTTGATGAATCCATGTTGTGAATCATTCATTGATCAAACTATGTTTATCTAAGTGCTCTCTAATGTTTTTTGCAATAATAGATTCCAATAATTTACCCACCACTGACGTTAGACTTACGGGTCGATAATTTGACTTTAGTCCTTTGTCTCCCTTCTTAAATAATATGGGAACAACATTTCCACTCCTCCACAATAATGACACATCGCCTATCTCAACCGATTTCCTAAAAATGTGCACTAACGACTCACTAACAACCTCCTTGCATTCCTTTAATACCCATTGATACACTTCATCTGGTCCTGGCGATTTAAAATTCTTCATTTTATCAATACCCTCTTCCACCATTTCCCTAGTTATCACAATATCTTTGAGTTTCTCCTCATCGCTTCCTTTGAACATCTGTTCACTATCAGGTATCGTCTGTGTATCCTCCTCCTAAAAACACTTAAGAAACAATCATTTAGACTTTTACACATATCCTCATCCGTATTTAAGACCTCACCCTGTCCTGACCTTAACGGCCCCACTAATTCCCTTGTCTTGGTTTTATATACCTGATAGAACCCCTTTGGGTCACTTTTCGCCTGTCCTGCTACTCTAATCTCATAATTGTTCTTAGCAACTCGAGTTAATTTCTTCACTGTCCTTGCCATCACGTTATACTGTTCTTTGCTTACCAATCCTGCCTTGAACCTTAAATACATGTTTCTTTTTACTCCAATGTTGTGTTTTAAATTAATGGTCATCCATTTTGGATCACTCTTTCTGGACCTTGTTTCCCTATAAGGAATATTTCTTTTCTGTCCGTCAATTATATTCCTTACAAATAAGGTATAGTCCTCCTCAGCCCCGACCTCACTTCCATGTCTAACCGCTATAATTACCTCCTCAGCCCCGACCTCACTTCCATGTCTAACCGCTCTAATTACTCCTCAGCCCCGACCTCACTTCCATGTCTAACCGCTCTAATTACCTCCAGGTGCCTTCCTAATCCTTCATAATTGGCCTTTACAGCTGTCACCGCCCTGTCCTTACCCTGGGAAAATTTCTTCCCCTCCATCCCACACCTCTTATTAATAACCTCCAGGTGTCTTCTCAATCCTGCATAATTGGCCTTTCTGAAATTAGGTATTCTATGTTTATTGCCACTTAATTTTCCAACTTTCGATTTTAAGCTAAATCTGATCTCATAATGGTCGCTATTATCTAACTATCCACCGACCTCCACATCTGTAACTAAATCGTCTCTATTTGTCAGTAATAGATCTAGAATATTATCTCCTCTAGAAGGCTCCTTGATTGCTTGACGTAGGAAGTTATCCTGGATTATATTTAACAATTCATCTGCGTCGCTGTCACCTATGATTAAATCCCATTCTATATTCCTAAGACTAAAATCTCCCATCACGCATAGTCGATTATATCTGCAGGCCTTGTTTATTTCTTCCCATATAGGAGCTGAATCCTCTTTACATAAGTTTGGAGGCCTATACACTACACCCAAAACCATTTTCTCAGTTCCCTCCGTAACCTCTACCCATATAGACTCTATGCTGTCATCTGTTTTTATAACATTATTAACACAACACTGCAATGCATCTCTTTCATAAAGCGCAACTCCTCCACCTCGCCTGCCAACTCTGTCCTTGTGAAATAACTTATACCCAGCTATCTCGACTTCCGGATCAAAAACCTTTCCTGACATATCCAACCATGTTTCTGTTAATGCAGAATGCACTGCTAATGCAATTTAGGTGTACAAGTGTTCTCTTACCAAGTGCTCACAATACGTACCGCTGGCATCGTTTTTTCTATGGTAAGCCAACTGTTTGGTTACCCCCGTTCTTCAGGAGTGAAAGTGCACGCCCTTCTTGTGTTTCAGCATTGCTGTGTGTTGATGGGCGGCTTCCAGCGACACCGGCGTGGTGTCTTACGCCCCGAGGAGGTTTGTCACGTGGTGGTGATGGGGGAGGGTGGCGATTTGCTCTTCCCCTCCTTCTTCCCATCTAATTACGCGTGTCGTCGTAGAGTCGCCCCTCCTCATCCTACTCTGCACCTCTCTCAGGGAGAGGGAGTCGGTGTGTAATGGTTAAGCGGCGCCCGGAGTGATGTCGTTCAGTAGCTTTTGCTATTTGACTCCTCCTTTCCCCGCCCCTCTTTGCCTTCCTTGCCAGGAGAGGGAGAGAGTGCGTGGTGATTCTTGGCGCCAGGGGCCTCGCTCTGCCCCCCCTCTCCGTTCGCGGTTGTGGGTAGGGGGTTTGATGTTCAGCGATTTGTGGCTTGTGAACCTTCGCCACCTGCTCCCATCTCCTTGTTCGTTGGCCAACGTTGTGGCGGGATTGCGACGATTCGTTACTCTCCGGCCGCCCCTCTTCGCACACATTGGGGATGGGTGGAGCGATTCCTTGCTGGTGAGGTAGGTGGGGCGATTTATTCTGCGGTTCATCCCTACCCTCTCACTGTTTTGCCATCTTTTTCCACTGACGTGGGGGCAGGAGTGCGGCGATTCGTGGGTCTCCTACCTCCCTCTTCTCACAATCTCCTCGTGGGGGCAGGAGTGCGCCGATTCGTGACTTTCCTGCCGTCCTTTTTCTCTCCATTTCCCCGTAGGGGCAGGAGTGCGACAATTTGTGGCTCTCCTGCCGTCCCTCTTATCATAATCTCCCCGTGGGAAATTGTGATCGCCACACACATCGGGGTTGTGTGGGGAGATTCCCTGCTGGTGGGATGAGTGCGGCGATTCGTTTTGCGGTTCGTCCCGTCCCTCTCACTTTTTCGCTTTTTCCGCCACTGTAGATGAGGAGGATGAGGAGTAGAGTAGGATGAGGAGGAGTCAGGCTACGACGACACGCGTAAGTAGATGAGAAGAAGGAGGGGAGGAGCAAATCGCCCCCCTCCCTCATCACCACCACGTGACAAACCTCCTCGGGGCGTAAGACACCACGCCGGTGCCGCTGGAAGCCGCCCATCAACACACAGCACTGCTGACATAAGAAGGGCGTGCACTTTCACTCCTGAAGAACGGGGGTAACCAAATAGTTGGCTTACCATAGAAAAACGATGCCAGCGCTACGTAGTGTGAGCAATTGCTAAGAGAAAACGTGTACACGTAACGATTGGCAGGCGGCAGCAAGATATGGCAAAGATCAGGCCCGGTATTTATAATATGGCTATGGGAATCCCATAAGGTTCGACATAACATAAAGTCGCCCATAAGATCTCCATAGCTATGGAGCTAATTTCCGCCATAGCTAGGCTCAAAGCAGTTCTTGACATAATTTCCCCGCTAAACGTGATTTACATACCCTAAATGTCTCTTAGATCAGGGAATAACGCTTGAATCAGTAAAATATAGCAAAAAATTATGAGAACCCTACGAACTGAAAATAAAGAATTTTAAAGGTTTAATTTCATTATACTGTAAATAAATCCCGTAGAAAATTTTTACGGAACGATGTAACACTTCCTCTCTCCTCCTAAAATAACATGTTGATCTCCAAAAGTAATGGTAGAAGGGTGGACGGAAGAAACACAACAGGTAAACCACGTAGTAAAGAAGGAGAAAGGGGGCAAAAGCCAGGGAGGGAGTGATGAAGACAGAGATACGGCATTGTACGTAGGCCTAGGAGAGTATACTGCCGTATCTGTAGTACTTTATACTGCCGTATCCTGGTCTGCGGTCATCACTTCCTTCCTGGCTATTGCTTCTTTCTCCTTTTCCTTTACTAACATGGTTACCTTGTGTGTATCCTTCCGTCACCCTTCCGCCTTATATTTGGAAATATGATGTTATTTGGTAAATTTCTAGCGTTTGCCCATACTCTCCCTTCCCCCAAAAACTGGGACCTTTTGGAATGCGGGGTTTAGGGTGGGACAAATAATACGTCGAAAACAGTATTTTTGAGTTGTGTAGGAGTCAAAATTATCTATTCTAGGTAATTTCCTTAGATAGGGGAAAAATTTACCTAACCAAAGCTCCGAGATTCAAGGCCCCCCGTAATCTAACCTAACCTAAAAAAATTAAACCTAACCTCCTAGCGAGGGGCTCTGCCCCCCTCGACCCCCGATAATCTATCCTAACCTAGCGATAATCACCCGATAATCTAACCTAACCTAATGGGGCCCCTCGACACCCCCGGTAACCTAATTTTGTTTTACCTTACTTCTTAGTGGGAGGGGTGGGCTCGATATTAGGTTAGGTTAGTGAATCTAAAGGTGGGGTTTGGTTAGTTAATTTCATATATCCTATACGCTTCTTACTAAAAACATTTGATATCTCCAAATGATCCAGAAGGTCATTCTGTTTGTGAGGATCGTCAGCAGGTCCACAGGTTTCTTGACTTTGAAGAAATCCAATCTATTTTCCCTAAATCTAGGGAATTTTTACGCCACTACCTAACTCAATAACTATGTGGTTGCAACGCACATTTTGTACCCCAGCTAAATATCCCGCATTCCCCCAAGGTCCCCAAACTTGTTTTGGGGGAGAGGGGGTAGTATGGGCAAACACTACAACAATACCTGTTATTTATAGGGAGGAGAAAGACAAGTGTTTACGTGCGTCTCACTCTTCTTCCTCTTGTGACCTGCATCGCCTCTGCTTTTCTTCCCTTGCCGAGGACACTTTTCAATGAGTATTTGGCTTTAGTTAGAAGAATAAAACGTGGAGATAGGTTAGTTTAATGAAAAAGGTGGAGTTAGGTTAGTGAATATAAAGGTGGGGTTAGGTTAGTGAATCTAAAGGTGGGGTTAGGTTAGTTAATTTCATATATCCTATACGCTTCTTACTAAAAACATTTGATATCTCCAAAAGTAATGATTTGCGACAGAAACTCAATGAGAGTTTCTTAGAAACCATTAAGGTAACCAGAAAGCACACTCCCAATTGTGTAAGGAATTCTGGTCCTAGTGTAAAAAATTTACCTTGTTTCCAAGTATTACATTTTTGTTTTTCCGGAAGTAGTATCTCCACTACGTGCTGAAGCTGAAATGATAGCCCTCCAGAAGGTAGATATGACGGCGTAGTTAAAACAAATCTTTACCTTCATTTCTGCCAAAAACAAGAGCTAAATTTATTATAAACATATCAATACTAAATAGAAAATAATAATGCCTTCGAAAAATGTTGTGTCAAATAAACAATGCAAACCCTTTATTCATCATTTTCATCTATTCAGTAGAAGTGGAACTGTCGTCGAAAATTTCCGTCGGCGAGAATTCTCGGTTGTTGTCTCGCCGAGAATTTGGGTATACGAGAGTATTACCATGGACGGCCGTGGGCAAATATTTTCCCTGTCCACTCCAGCTGCTCCATGGTCATCACTGCAGCAGTTGCACTGCTCAGTGCCTGCTGCATCTTGCCCAATGGCGAGGAAAAAATCATAATGTTATTTTAATTTTCATTCCCGCTGTCAGTGTTGTTCCTTTTTTATTACTCTGGGAGGGATGCATTCACGAGAGTGACATACATAATTCCCTCATGGTTCAGCCGATACCTCTTGACAAGTTCGTCGTCATCAATTTGCCGAGAACGTCTCTTCTGGCATGAAAATGCCTGGGTTGGCGCTGGCGGAAGAGTTGTTGAGCTGCCATGTTGACGGCTTATGTCAACATAAGGATCCTTATGGGACCTCCGGACATCCCATGGCGCTTATGGGGAACTTTATGGGAAAACACGAGCACTTATGGAAATTTTCGGTGACTTTTGGCGAACTTCACCATTTTGTCTGCTTATGGGAAACCCATAAGCTATTATAAATACGGGCCCAGATCAGCAAAGCTGGGTGGCTCTTGGTGGCTCCCGGTGGCTGCAGGGGTGTCGCGGAGCTGCCAGACGTGTTTTTCTCCGTAGTTTGGGTCCAACAGTTTTTAGTGCAGCCTGGTTCTTTTATAACCAGATGTGGGATAAGGTGCCGAATTGCCCAAGGTTCCCCTGGGTCGCGATCTATCCTCTCTCGCGAGCTAGAGCACTTGCTCTGTCGTGGACACAAAAATAGGCTTTTCATACTTCAAAGCTGTCATATTTTACCAATTTCATAACTGAATAACGGTTTTGTTGACGTTTTTGATGAGTTGGCGAGCAAATCCGCAGTATGGTCATACCAAGACAAGGAAGTGTGAAGAAATACTGTTATCAAGACACACCCGCGTCATACCTTTGCCGACCCTGTCTTACTGTCTACCCCCTTGACAGAAGTAACAAATGGTATTATTCGGTCGGTCTAGACCTTGCCTTCGTTGCGAAGGCCTCGGTCGCGCTTCGACTGCCATGACTTCGACCGCCCCATTATTCCTAGTTATTTATATGAAAATGATGATGGTAAACTGGTATTGCTAGTCCGTAGTATTTGCATACATTATTGGAACGAGTCAGAATGATGATCGCATGGCACCCCCCATGCGATGGATTCTTACAATAAACAAAAAAGTATTCATACAATACTAAGTTTTTGTTCATATGCTATTTGATGTAAATCACCTCCAAAAATATTTATCAGACATTATCATTCAATAAAGTATTTGATGTGTTCGTTATGGAATGTTTATCGTTGCATAGAAGAACTTGTGATACCGTGAAGATTTAGCAGAGCTAGCGACACCACCTTGCGTAAACAAGGCTTATATCGTCCACACTACTGCTCACATACAATATTTGTTTGAGTGATTAGATTATAACGTGATTTTTTTGCGTACCAGGAAGTAGGTGAAACTATCTTATCTCTGAAATATAGCTCCTATATTCGGGAAATATACTAGCCACCTCCCTGCCGTTTCTTACCTGTATTAAATTTTAATTGAAGATTGTGTAGCTTCATATTCACGATCAGGTGCTTAGTTTATGATCAATCAATCAATCATTGGGGGCATACGCCGGTGGGCGCGTCACCTCGTCCACCCTACGACGCCACTCCCGGGGGTCACCACGCGCGAGTCCCCATGCAGGCTCCTTTCCCATACCAAGCAGCTCTCGACAAGAAACATCAACTTGCCCCAGCCACGAGCCTTGTGGGCGCCCCCTTGGCCTCCTCCACGCCGGATTGTCTCTTACAGATATAACCCGATGGGAAGGATCGGTTTCAGGGTAGCGTGCCACATGCCCATATAGCCGAAGTTGGCGCTGGCGGACTATGCAGGTAATAGGCTTCGATTCAGTTTTACGGTGCAATCGCTGATTTGACACGTAATCATCCCAGCAGACCCCATGATTCTGCGAAGACACTTATTACCAAAGGCATCGATTCGTCTCTTCAAGTCGCTATTTAGTGTCCATATCTCACAATCATAGAGTAAGACAGGGATCACAAGCGACTTGGAGATCCGGATCTTTGTCCTCCTGCACAGGTAACGACAACGCCAAATACTCCTGCGAGTCCATAACACCGTGGGCTATGCCAATCCGCCGTAAGACTTCTTGACGTGACCCGCCGATAATAGAAAGAGAGTGGGTGATAGGACATAACCCTGAGGAACACCACTATTGATAGATTTAGGATAAGAACAATGTCCGTCTACAGTAGCTGCAATATAACGGTTTGAAAAAAACCTTCAGATGAATGTACAGAGAGAAGGATATAATCCGAATGAGGGTAGTTTGGACAAAAAAAATTGTGCCAGACTCTATTAAAAGCTTTTGATATGTCAAGGGCAACAGCAAATGTTTCACCGAAACCCCTAAACTAAAGGAGGATGACCAAGATTCAGTTAGGAAAGCTATGTAGATCGCCAGTAGATCGCCCTTTACGGAAACCGCACTGACGATCAGATAGAAGATTGTGAACAGATAGAGGCTTAAGAATCTTCTTATTAATTTCAAAAGTTTTAGAAAGGCAGGAAGTCAAATCAATAGGACGGTAGTTTGAAGGATTAAAACAGTCACCCTTCTTAGGAACATGTTGCATGTGAGCAAACTTCCAGCAAGAAGGAATGGTGGAAGTAGATAGACACAGACGGAAACGTTTGACCAGGCAGGGTGCAAGCACAAAAACAAAGTTATGAGAACAATAGGAGGGACTCCATCAAGACCGTAAGCCTTCTTAGGATCTAAGCCAGAAAGGGCAAATAAAACATATTTACGAAGGATCTTAATAACAGGCATAATATAGTCAAAGGATGAAGGGGAAGGAGGAACAAACCCTTCATCAACCAGAGTGAAATTTTCAGCAAAGGTTTGAGTGAAGAGTCCAGCTTTATAATTAGATAAGACAGCTGTGGAGCCATCTGGGGGAAGCATAGGAAGGAATGGTGAAGAAGAAAAAGTGTTAATATGTTAAAGTGTTAAGTGTTAAGAGATGTTATTAGCTAGATGCAAAAAGTCACAGGAGGAATTTGATTCAGAAAGTGAAATCACCTGCAAGTGAATTTATGTTTTGAGGAATGTTTTCACATTTCTTGACAATTATCAAAGCACCATCCAATGCTCTTGTAACTGAGCTATCGCATACCGGCTGCTTTCTTGGCCAGGTGCCCCGCAATGTTTCATTGAGCTCCTTAATGGTGCTTGTCAGGACAGCCTCAATCATCATTACCAGGATTACCGATATGAGGGCGTTGCAATGATGACGAGGCATATTGTTCCGTGTGCAGCTATACATATAATGTTCTGATGGTGGATACGGGTCTTAGAACATAGACTTGCCATGGGGAAAGGGGAGGTAGAGGGTTAGGGAGGGGCGGCATAAGTTCGAAGCTTTAAATTTAAGTTTTACTATGAAATTAAATTTTCTACAAGTGTCAAAATGTTTTATTTGTTGTTGTAACATTTGTAGTATCGACGCTTCTTTTCTACGGCAATGTCGTTAGGATTGTAATTTGTCAGACTGTTTTACTCTTTGTCTATCATACTGCTATCCTGATATACTATTTTATGCATTTATTTCCAAATATTTCCAATTGTTTCAGAGTTATGAGCTTCGTCATAAACCACCGAATAGGTGTCTGACTATAATGCAAAACACTGTAGTTCTCACACATTTTCTTTTGAGGTGAACAGATTTTCCATTGACAAATGAACACAACCAAATGTACTCCCGCATATAACAACGGAGCTCTATAAGGGAAGTATCCCTTCTTTTGGTCCATCTACTCCTACTGCATTGTCCCTCCTTCGAGTCACTCCTGAAGGGGTCTTTTGCCCTTCATTGGTCTCATCCTTCGCTGGTGTACGAATATTATTTGTTTTATAAAGAAAGCGTGATCAGGACCTTCATGCCTAGCGTTCGATGGGAGGTTATCTCTCTCTTTCTTATATTGTATAACTGATTTCACTACCTTCGCCTATTAAGATTTAGCAACGTTTATCAGCTATTTTCCTTCTTTTTTGTCACTTTAATTTCTTGTTCCATTCCTCCACCTTTACCACCAAGATTTCCTCTTATTCCCTTCACATTTATATCATCCTAATTGATAACTGACAGACTTATTGATTCTCATTCCTTCATCAATTGCTCCGTTGATCATCTCTTCTCCTTTTTCCTTTTAGTTTTCTATCCAGCATTTTTCCCCTCATTCTTCCCTTCATCCCTGATGCTCCTTCTTCTTCCCTTAGCCTCCTCCTAAAACGCTGTAATTTATCAACACTTATTGTTTCATTTTCCATATTCACATATATACGTTAACATATGTCAATCCACTCAGAAAAAAAAAGAGAGAGAGAGAGAGAGAGAGAGAGAGAGAGAGAGAGAGAGAGAGAGAGAGAGAGAGAGAGAGAGAGAGAGAGAGAGAGAGAGAGAGAGAGAGAGAGAGAGAGAGAGAGAGAGAGAGAGAGAGAGAGAGAGAGAGAGAGAGAGAGAAAAAAAAAAATATGGCGGCGGACAGCTAAACGCAAGACTACCTATATTTTTGTGACTGAAAATCGTTCAACCAAAAGGTCTAATTGTATTCATGGGAAGTTGACTGAAACTGGATATTGTGTTCTAAGTGCATATGAGTTACTTTTATATATTATATTCAGCATCCATGAATATTGAATGACATGTTATTATACTCATATGGAATAACTTGGATATTACAAGTAAAAAATATATGTACATCTATGATTAGTATTTCTTCACATCTGTGCTACTCTAATATTTTTGTTTGTGAATATAAGTTTCTTTTTAATCATATACACATTATGCATGAATAAGTTTATATTATATGAACTCTAGCATCTGTTTAACCACATTCTTCTTTGTTCTCATAATAATCATTAGTCCTATTATCTTCTCTTCACAAAATTTCTCGTTTTTTTCAACTCACTCAACTTAAAATGCATTGTAACCTAACTCCCCCCTACCCCCGTGGCACTTATCTCTGTTGAAGGTGAGGTTGATGGATAGCATGTGGGTATCTTCAGCCACTCGACGATGAAAGAAACAGTTGCTCCTGGCGGGACTTGAACTCGGGACCTTGTGCTCACCACTACCAGGTTCTAATCATCCGGTTACAGCATTAAAGATGGTCGAAAGATTTGCCTCCGAAAGGATTCGAATTCAGATTCGAACTCAATTCAAAATGACAGAAGTGTTTAGTGACTGACACTGCTCCCACAACTAGTAGTTTACCGTTCTGACCTTAAACTAATAGCTTTGATGAATTTACTCACTTGATCAACCACCCAGCTCACACTCACAACGGTACTTACATTTACAGCTACCCCCGGCAGCTCGAAGGTATCCACGGGGTTGTTGTTCCCGGGGATGTACCGATAGAACTCATATTGTCCTCTGTACCACGTGACGGAGTACAGCGTGTCTTTCTCAAGGTCGTAGTTACAGTCCAGCTCCACCGTCTTTCCAGTCACTTGGTGAGCCGGGACGGAGATCGACTCTAACTTGAGGGCTTTTACACCGCCCCCACTGTAGCCTGGGAAAGGAAGAAGACGTTTATTTAGAGTTATGAGGGGCAATGAGGAATGTTATACTAGAGTTCAGGAAGGAAGAAGTTGGTTAGGGAAATGTGAGGTTAGATTGAGACACTGGAGGAGAAAGAAAATTCAAACTGCATGGAGGATGTGGGTTTGCGAATAGTGAGACTACAATTGCAGGAATTAAGACTGAGGGAGATTTGTGGGTGGGATAGAGAGAGGGAGAGAGATGGCTGGCGATGTGGTGGAAGAATCTTTGTGTGTGCGAGAGGAATGGCTGTCGATATAGGTAGATGATGATTACACAGGATTATATTAGTGGAACAGATACTAGGAGGTCCGTCAGTTTGTAAAGAGGGTATCCACTAAATTATGCACCATTACTATTAAACTACATGTAAGATAACAGCATATCATATAGCAAGACTCCTCCTTGCCCACACCTCCCTCCGGCGACATGTCGGCAGGACAGTTGGAAAATAACGCCATGCACCTACTAGATGATAGGTGCATGGATATTTCATAACATAAGAAAGAAAGTAATGTTGTATAGCTAAATATACTACTTCTAACTTTGGTTCATCTGGGGAATGTTGGCAATATTACTTGCCAGCCAATATCACAACCCATTTACTTTAAAATAATGACCCATCTAATCTCTTTTTAAGTGTTTTTATTTGTTCAGACATATTGACAGGTGTAAAAAATAGGTGATGAAGAAGACACGGGCTGAGAAGCGAGTATTTTATGCCTTACTAGTTTATCCTTTACTGGGCTTCTTCAGAGGAATACGGCTCGCTTTTTTTTTTCTTTTCTTTTTGGTGAAAAGGGGGATGAAGAGAAGGAGGGAGGTCGAATAAGGTAAAGTTAGAAAACGAAATAAAATGGAAGAATAAAAGCTGGTGGTCCAACTACCTCTATGTTATTTCATATTAACGTTTTACATCATATTATATACAATTGAATACCGAATCCAATAATTAAACAACCCTTGACATTAGCAGTCTTAATTTGTTTTCCCCACACACATACAATTCACTCATTCATACATATTTAGGGACACAATCACACACATGCTTACATCACGCACGCATAGCTTGAACACTTAAACAAATACAGTAAATGCAAATAGTTTAGAATAAGACTAATATACTGTTTCATTAATTTATTTCCTCTTTTCTGTCCAGGTTAAGTATCTAAATCAATAATGTTGAAACGCAAAGCTAAGTATGGTAAGTAGTATAATGTTTATTCATATTTATGAATATACTTATTTATTAATTTAGTTTGTGTTTGTAAAATCTATATAATATAATTTCCTTTTCAATATATTGGTCGGTTATTTTTAAGTAAGTAGTTAGGGTAAGTGATCTTGATAATTATTTAGTAGTCACGTTAGTGAGGCATATATGACTCGACAGCCGTTGACGGCTGATCCACAGCTTATATGAAGATCTTAAATGAAAAAAAAAATGAATTGGTTATAAGATTAAAAATACTATTTATATTGTAGTAAGGATTGTTCTTGAATTACCTTTACACTACTAGGGAAGTTGCAATTGAATTTTCTAATTTTATCTAAGTTGTTTTTCAATTGCCTTTATTCCCCCCATATCCTCCGAATGCACTCTCGAAGTTTTCTATTCTTAAACTCCAGATAATACAGAATCATAGAATCATGCTCTAAGATTTGTATCTGATGTAAAGTAACCATACACTAAAAATACAGAACAATTACACCAAATTGCGAAATTATCACCAAAAACATAACGTTATACGAACAAGGTAATAAAATAATAAATATAGTAACTAATACTTTAGATGATAATAATTACAAATATTTAATAACAAACATTAATAACACTGAGCATGTATGGTTTACTGTACTCTGGGACTGAGAGTGCTGTGAAGTGTGGGGACGTGTATCCAGCTTTTTCCTTGTGAATACAGGAGCGAGGCAAGGAAGTGTCAATTTCACATTTGGAGTGGCGAAGCTCATATCAACAAGACCAACGTACACACAGACATAGATCTGATCACATATCGGATCTACAACTTTACATCTTCTTACTACTTATCTTTTCAATAAGATTTTCAACTTCAGTTAGTCACATATTATAAAGTAAATATGGCGCTTAGTCGTCCAGCTTGAGTCCACGAACAGGAGTCGCAACCTCGCAAATAAGTTTTTACCTACAGTGAGCGGATTAACGTAAATGTTGAGATTGTCACGCTCATCTGCGACAAGTGCTTCACTGTTAATGTTTTTTTCTTCTTTTTTTCACCTATTTGAGTTTCTTTATTTATTTATGATAAATGATTAGACAAATACATTTCTATAGGCTGTGGGTTTATGTGTTTCCGACGGTGGTGGCAATAGTGGTTGCTGAGGTCGAGCCAGTAGTTGATTTAAATCCATTCAAACTAATAATTGATTAGTTACAAAAATAAACACTTCGTACACAGATCTCAATGTTTAGCAAGACGGTCAGCCAATCGCCTGTTTTCCTCTTACTTATTTTTATTTTTAAAATTTTCTTTTAACTTTTTCCTAGTTCTTCCTTTCCCCTAACTGTCTACCTCTCTAATGAATGAATGAATGAACGAGGCGTATTCCTCTGTAGGAGCCCATTAAGTCTTTGTGTTTTGGGTATTCCTCTTCCTTTGTGCGTCTCTCTCTCTCTCTCTCTCTCTCTTCTCTCTCTCTCTTCCTCTCTCTCTCTCTCTTCTTCTCTCTCTCTCTCTCTCTCTCTCTCTCTCTCTCTCTCTCTCTCTCTCTCTCTCTCTCTCTCTCTCTCTCTCTCTCTCTCTCTCTCTCTCTAACACAAACACACAGTCGGGTTCGTGTTTATGTCACTAGGTGTCGCTGGTCTTTATATGTCGGGGATAATTACATGTAAACACGGCCTCCTCCGAGATGCTGAATAATTAATAACGCGCCTTTCCCACATTCAGGCTGTGTAACGGATTGTTATTGTGGTTGTTGTTGTTCTTGTGCACCTTGAAACTCACAGACAGAATGTGAGATAAGTACACACACACATACACATACACACACACACACACACACACACACATGCATGCATGCATGCACACACACACACACACACACTAAAACGGACACGCACACACACACGCACGCACGCACGCACACACACATACACACATGCATGCTTGCACACACACACACACACACAACCGAACTAAATTGGCTCACCCCTCTTTTTTATTTTATTCTCTTACTGTCTTCTTTATAGGGACTGGCAACTAAGCGGGCTTTGTGTTACCCATTTTGTTGTGCCCTTGGCCAGTTCCTTGTGATGTAAAAAAAAAAAAAACACACACACACACACACAAACGGTAAGTCCATGAGTCTACGGAGTTAGTACAATGCGGCAAGGCGTTACCGCAGTTTGTTCATGTAATTTAATACTCTGAAAAATGTTTTTAGCCCACAACCCCCTTCAAAATTATTCAATCGACATGGGACAAAGCCGCTTACCACCTACGATTTATTTGCGATTTTTTGAGCCTACTCGCATCAAAATTGAATTTATAGTTTCGGCTACCAAAACAGACAGACAGACAGACACACGGCTACTCCTATATATATTAGGAGTATACTAATAATATACTACTCCATAGTATATTAGATTAGAATGAATAGCAATATCAATACAAACCACTAACTTGGAACATCTTTTAGCATGTAAATACATAAATTTACCATTTTAAACTTTGAGAGCATTCTTAAACATGAAAGTCATATAATATGAACTTAGTGCTCACATCAAAATGTTCTTCACAATAGTATTGGGTGCCTTCCAGCACAGCCTACTCTTGACAAGCAGCGAGCCACTATCTTTATCTCATGGTCTCATGTGTTGGTAGCCAGAGGATATTTTTATCTTGGGTCCTTATGCCTGTGCTCTTACACATTAGAACAAAACATCAGTGATTATAAATCTTTCTAAGTGATATTAATGGAAGTCAAATTTGAGCGCAATGCACTCAGACTGTATTAGATACTGTCGCCTCAGGTGGATCGTGACGTCACAATCAATTAGAGGCAGTTTAAGAGTTTGTCGCTTTCTGACAATATTTTCCCCACATTTATGTGCAAATATAAGAAACAAATGTGGTTGTTATACTGATATTCTGCATATTTTCGGTTAATATGACTAGAAATATCATACCCAAAAAGAATTCTGACCGGAAACTCATCCATAATGAATGAATGATCTGAAAATACGTAATTTTTTACCTCAGGCCAAAGTTATTGCATGCATAATGTAGCGCATCAGAAACGAACTTTCGTGCAGAGAACAAAGTTAGATCATGTGACCTGAAGTTAATTAATCTCCCATTAATTCCTGCCTTACCCCTGGCGCCTACCCCTACCAATCCATTGATCCTTTAATTATTATATTATCTGTCCCCTGCGCCCCACTCCACGCCATCGCCAGTTTTATGAGTCAAGTTTGTGCGGTGATAGGCAGGGGCGGGCGTTCAACAGATGTTCATACCCACATCACACCGTGTGACTTCCCGCTGCCTCATCCCTCTCACCGCCACCTCACAGTATGTTATTCACTCACGTTTGTTATCCTTCCGGAAAAAAAGTTTAGAGCTCATAAAGATAGATATACGAGTAAGTATGGACCTCTCACACCATACAAAACCCATCCCCTTGCTCAACGGGAACAGTTTAAGTAATTAATCACCACGATCTTGTCCATACGAGCTAGATTCACGATCGCCAGCTTCACCCTCCCACAGAGAGTTTAGAGCTCGAATGACCGATCTATGAGTAATGCTGGAACCTCACCACCACATACCCCCATTCCCTTAATCAAGGGTGATAGTAACCCTCCAAATTTATCAGTTAATAATTCCCGGGATCGAACGCTCGAACAACAGAATGGTGTGCGGCGATGGAAGTAGCTATTAAGGGTGGAGGCGCCCTGAGGCTCGTGGGTTGTAGCCAACGAAGTGTCAGTTAGCCATCTTGTTGTAGGAGAGAGCAACTGCCAATTAGGGATAAATCATCCCATGGAAGTATTTTGAGGCCCGTACCGAGAGTCATGATGAAGGTCGAGCGACGAACAACGAACGACAGAGGAAGGGTAGCGTAAAAGGGATATTTTTCGGAACTAAGAGCAGCGACGAAGGTCGGCACGAAGACACGGGTACCCCCGTGTCTTCGTGCCGACCTTCGACCGTCGTCGCTGCTCTTCGTTCCGAAAAATATCCCTTATACGCTACCCTTCCTCTGTCGTTCGTCGTTCGTCGCTCGACCTTCATCATGACTCTCGGTACGGGCCTGAGATTCCCTGTGTCATGGGGGGGGGGTCTTCTTTCTTTCTCTTGCTTCTTATCTTCTCTCTTCTCTTTACTCTTTCTTGCTGTTGAGATATTCTGAGGGGGATTCCTGAATGTCAAGTCTTGGTCAAGGGGAGGAATGTTACTTACTCTATTTGACAGAGACTTGCATGTGGCCGTATGATGGAGCCAAGTAATGCCTCCATGTGGAATCGTCCGGGCCCGACAGAGACTACATTGCCCTGGGCCACAGTTACCTTTTGAAATCCCGTCAGTATGTCCTTCAAACAGACATATGACTCAGGCTGGTAATCATAATTCGGAAATAAATCATTTCCTTTTTCCTTGCCCCAGTGCGGATTCGAATCGTCGCTAACACCAGATTTACACCCAACTTGGCGCCTTAACCGACTAGGCCAAGAGGTAGATACCACTTAGCTTAGTGGTTCCGGTGGGATTTATGTGCATTACACCTGGAGTAACGTCGGTCCATTCAAAGGTGCACATATACTTATTTTCCGTTTTTTTCCCCCCCGCTTTTTGTTTTCATAATGAGGAGAAAACAGATCTCACAACATGGTAATATCATCACATGTAGGTCTCTCAAGTGTGTGGGTATTGTAACGTTGGAATTGTAAAAGGTGGGGTGGTAAGGTCAAAGGTGTAAGGCCAGATAATTGCTTAGGGAGTGCCAGATATTTTAAAGGGTGGACTATGCTTTCTCAGGTCGAAAAATCATCTTCTACACGTATACATTTACTCTCTCAGTCTATCATTTAGTAGAGACCTAGTGAGGAGAAAGTAAAGGCAGGAATGTCACTCCTTGTGTGTTCTGTAATGCCGTTTCGTATGTAGCTTTGCAGTTCTAGCTGATGCAATGTAGCTTCGGCCTGTGTAATCTCTCTCTCCTTATTCAGAAAAGATAGTATAACATATAGCCGGGTTTGTAGCTTAAAAACTGAGGAAATGCTTGAGATGTGTAGCCTGTTTTAATGCCTTAGTTCTCCAAAATGTAGATGACTCATAATTTAATACGAGCAAAAAATAAAGGCAATTTATAATTGCCACGCAGAGATGTAGTTGCCATATGCCTCATATGCGAGAAATAAATCAGAGAGAGTGTTATGCACTGATAACTCATACCCAAAGCTGTTTACATATGTTTGCCACAACATCGTCACTCAGCCATATATATGTTAAAGGGACCCAAAGTAGGACTAAGATGAATAAACTAGTATTATATTACTAGTACGATTTTTTTACGAGCGCGAAAAAAAATCGTGAGGCACGACGAGTCATCCCAGCGGCTCACGAACGCGCTAAGAGTCGCGCGTTGTCGGCGAATCAACATACACGACTCAAGGGCCGACCGCGGCACGACTCAAGGTCGTAACGCATTTTTCCATCGATCGTCCTTTGATTCGCCGACAAAGCGCGGACTCTTTAAGTGTTTGTGGGCTGTTCTATGAGTGTTCGCCGCTGGGATGACTCGTCGCGCCTCACGATTTTTTTTTCGCACGCGTAAAAAAATCGTACTAGTAATATAATACTAGTTTATTCATCTTAGTCCTACTTTGGATCCCTTTAACACAGTGTTTCTTAACCTGGGGGTGCTGAAATTAAATTTAGGAGGTGCTGGGAAATGCTGCATACGTGGCGGTACAATATTAGAGTTCCTCTCAATCGATACAAAAATATCGAAGGGATACTTTTTGACAAGAGTACTATTTTTATTTGATAAACCTTAACCTCATTATACTGACGTTCATTGAGAGTTAACTTTCACTCGAGTGCTGATGTCGGACGTGAGGCGGTGAGACCGCGCCGCTGCAGGCAGTAGTTGCGTAGTAGCAGTACAGCTCAAGCCCCCGCATCGTTGTGTTTCGCCTTAACTTCTAGTTCTAGTAATACTGGTAAGACCATTGGAAGGTGTACTCTTCCTCATTCGCTCTAACTCACTCACGAAGGTGGTGAAGGTGGAATAATACTATGTGTTCGTCTGTGTTTGTTTGTTTGTTTCTGTTAACATCTATAATAATATAAGCGAAAGTGTGTGTGTGTGTGTGTGTGTGTGTGTGTGTGTGTGTGTGTGTGTGTGTGTGTGTCTGTCTGTCTGTCTGTCCGCGATAGGTGCCGCCCCCTGTGGTGGAATCCCATCATATGTCACAGTTTTGGAATCAGGTTGATCAGGGGAAGGTTTTAAGCCCACTTATAGGATGATCTGATCACTTTTTTTCTTCTTTTTTTAGGAGCCTATTAGCGAGAACTGTGAAGAAAAAAAAGTGGGTTGCGAGAATTGAGGAAACCTTGATGTAGGGTGATGGGTAATAGGTGAGTGAATGGGTGGGGTGATGGGTAATGGGTGTGGGGTGGTGGGTGAGTGAATGGGTGGGGGGTGATCGGTGATGGGTGAGGGAATAGGTGGGGGGTGATGGGTGAATGGGTGGTGAATGGGTGTGTGGTGATGGGTAATGGGTGAGTGAATGGGTGGGGGGTGATGGGTAATGGGTGAGTGAATGGGTGGGGGGAATACATACATTTCAGGAAAGTTAGAAGGGGCTATCTGGAGAGTCTGTGTTTGGTGGCCGAGGTGGTGGGTAATGGGTCTATCTGGAGAGTTTGTGTTTGGTGGGCCGAAGGCCCACCAATAGCCCTCCGCAGGATCTAGCTAAAAAGTCCGCCCGGAGGGCGGCTTTGCTTTCAGGAAACTTAGAAGGGGCTATGATGTGAATGGGTTGGCGTTAATACATACATTTCTACATCCATGATTTTAGGAAAGTTAGAAGGGGCTATCTGGAGAGTCTGTGTTTGGTGGGCCTTCGGCCCACCAATAGCCCTCCACAGGAGCTAGCCAAAAAGGCCGCCCGGAGGGCGGCTTTGCGGCTAGTCACTCATAAAGTAGTTGCTCCAATTTTATGAATTTTTTTGGGGGGGAACGTTACATATGGTCAAAACACCAATCAATTAAATTTTGAAGGTCAAATGTCTAATTTAGATTGGTGTATTTTTGCTAGCAGCTTCTTTGTCCATAGGGTTGTGTGATTCTGTAATGCCAAAAACACGCAGATGGAGTGACGAAATTTTTTTCTTCTTTTTTTGTTACATCTTGGCCTATAGCGCCTGTAGGCAGTGGCCTCCAGGGGTGGGATGGTAGGCCCTGGAGGCCACTGCCTACAGGAGCTATAGGCCAAGATGTAACAAAAAAAGAGAAAAAAAATTCGTCACTCCATTTGCGTGTTTTTGGCATTACAGAATCACACAAGCCTATGGACAAAGAAGATGTTAGCAAAAATGTACCAATTTAAATTAGATATTTGACCTTCAAAATGTTAATTGATTGGTGTTTTGACCATACGTTCCCCCCAAAAAAACTTCATAAAATTGGAACAACTACTTTATGAGTGATGTTAACAGAGAAACAAACAAACAAACAAACACAGACGAACACATAGTATTATTCCACCTTCACCACCTTCGTGAGTGAAGGGTTGGATGGTAGGCCCTGGAAGTTCAATTGAGGGCTGTGATGGTTGGCCCTCGCCCGTGGTGGCGCAGGCAGGATTTTTGGTTAAGGATTTAGGATAAGTCACGTATGGCTTCACTGCACTCATGGATGACCGTGGAGAACCAGACCGGGCACAATGTATGACCGGCCATTTACTTATTTGCAACTCAAATTTGAAACCTGCTAGACTCCAAGAACACCAGGTGAAGCATCCAGCTGCAGAACAAGAACAGAGTATCGAGACAGAAAGGCACACTACCCCCGGCTTGGATTCAAGCCAGTACATAAATTCATTCTGCAAGCTTCCTATGAGGTGGCATACCAGTGCATCAGGGAGAAGGCTTCGTATTCGGCTCCGGAAAACCTGGTTAAGCTATGCACCATTCGGATGGTAGAACTGGTTCTTGAAACAGAGGCAGCCAAGAGGATGAAACAAGTGCCTCTGTTCAACGATATCATCGCAGGGAAAGTTGCAGATATGAGTAACTGTTGCGACATCTTGGACCAGATTGTTCAGGAGATTATGGACAGTCCCATCCACATCAGTCTCCAGTTGGATGAATCAATTGATGTTTCCAAAATGAGTCAACTGAATTTGTATACCCGGTACATCAAGGATGGTGAAATTAAAGATGAATTCCTCTTCTGCGAGGCATTGAGAACGATGACAAAGGCAGCGGATGTATTTCGAATCTTGGACGAGTTCTTGGAGAACCATCAGTTCAAGTGGGAGAAGGTAGGGTCGGTCTGCACAGATGGTGCCCCAGCCATGATAGGGAATAGGTCTGGCTTTACTGATTTGGTAAAGGGAGGGTACCAGTTATCATCATGAAGCACTGTGTTCCTCATTGCCATGCTTGGCTGCAAAGACGTTGCCGCCTCACCTCAAGAAGTCCTATCTGTCTGTGTTCAAGTTGTAATTTTATCCTGGATCGTCCTTAAACGCAGATGTTAAGATACTTTGTGGGATGAAAGTTAACATCAAGTCCTTCTCTTCCACATAGAAGTGCGGTGGATCTCACGTGGGAAAACCCTGACCCGTATTGCAGAACTCAAGAATGAGATTGAAATATTCCTCCGAGAATATCAGAATAACTTCGCTGAAAATTTTATGAACGAAATGTTCATCCTCTCTCCTATCTGACAGACATTTTCAGCCATTTGAATGAACTCAACTTGTCCATGTAAGGCACGTTTGCTAACAATCTTGTTTGTGCAGAGAAGGTAGAAACCTTCAAGAAGAAGCTCTCACTCTGGAATCGTCGAATCCAAGGAGGGAATGTGGGAAGCTTGCCTATCCTAGACGAGAAACTGGGGAATCAGTCCCATGCTTGTAGAAAATATTGTTCCTCACCTCTCGCACCTTGAGACCACAATGACAAAGAACTTTCCCAAGGATCATACATTTCCAGAATGGATTCCGTAGCCCTTCCTGGTAGACATGAGTGATGCTGACAACCTGAAGGAGGAGCTTACTGATCTGCATGTGAACCAGGGTTGTCAGACAAAATTTCGTACATTACCATTGTCTGGCTTCTGGTGTGATTAGTTGGTAGCGTACCCTGGACTGGCGAGGGCAGCGTTGGAGATGATCATTCCATTTCCAACTACCTATCTCTGTGAAAAGGCATTCGATCTCCATCTTGTTCCAGTTCAAAACAATTGCCCGGAACCGCCTCCAAGGTGGGCTGCTCTACGACATGAGGGTGGCTCTGACCAACACGTAGCCTCAATTTCAGAAACTAGTCGCACATAGGCAACAACAAAAATAACATTGATGAGTTTATGTTCAATTTCCCTGCTGTTTATGCTTGATTGAGTTTGTCCATGCTCTTTACTCTATTGTTTGTACCTATAGTATTGGCATCCTTGGTGTTTTATTTTTGGGGAATCAACAAAATATATAATCAAGCAACTGTAGACTTTGTAACCAGATGTTAGCCAGAGTTAGGGGGTTCTGGACTTCTTAGACCTGACTACAGGGGGTGCTGAGGTCGGAAAAGGTTAAGAAACGCTGCAAGTTTAACATATATGGCATATATATATATGGCTGCGTATTTATATCTCACCTGCAGATATGTCTCTGTTACGTTCATATTTGATCAGTAATATCAGATGATTACTGACCGGGTCACTGCCTGAGATATGTTTTGTCAGACCTGAGAATACAGTCGTATCATGAAAATCTGATAGGACAAGAGTGACGATGTTGTGGCACACATATGTAGACAGCTTTGGGTATGAGTTATCAGTGCATAACACTCTCGCTCTGATTTATTTCTCGCATATGAGGCATATGGTAACTACATCTCTGTGTGGCACTGATAAATTGTCTTTATTTTTTGCTCGTATTAAATCACGAGTCACTTACATTTTGGAGAACTAAGGCATTAAAACAGGCTTCACATCTCAAGCATTTCCTCAGTTTTTAAGCTACAAACCCGGCTATATATTATACTATCTTTTCTGAATAAGGAGAGAGAGATTACACAGGCCGAAGCTACATTGCAGAAGCTAGAATTGCAAAGCTACATACGAAACGGCATTACAGAACACACAAGGAGTGACATTAAGACAGTCTTAGAAGGAGCAGTCTAAGCTCAATAGGATGCGTCGTAATGTGGTCGTAGCGTGTCGTGATGCAGTCGCCGACAAAAATCCGTTACGACTGCGTCACGACTGCGTCACGAGTCATCGATCACGACGAGACCGTGCCAAGACGCTGAGACGATCACGACATGCATTTTGACAGTCCATTCGGCAAATCGGAATCATGGCTCACGACCACGTGACAACTGCAACAAGACCACATGACGACCGGGCTAAAGTCTTGGCGGAAAACCTGGCGTGGGCGGCTCCCTCAACTGACATCACAGGGTTGAGCAATCTCTTGTATATGACATTGGGTGGGACGCAGGAGAGGTCCATGGGGATGCGCTGGGTGTCAGTGGTGGTCCAGGAGTGATGCCCCTCCCCACCTGGCACTCAATATATACTTCCATGGGTCGGTCGGTCGTGGGGGGGTCGTAGTGCATTCCCCAAACGCAACACGACTGCGTCACGCAGTCGTGTTGCGTTCGTGGGGTGTCGTGTCACGGTCGTGGCTGACAAAAATCCGTTATATTTCAAATTTGATGACTCGTAGCTCCGTTGCCTTGCGGTCTTGTCGCGATCTTGAGGACGTCATGACCAGTCTTGAGGCAGTCGTGACGCAGTCGTGTGGAGAGCAGACTCGGGGTCAGTCGGGAGGCGTGGGAGCCAAATAGGACACGACCTTGAGCCGTGCCGCGGTCGTCCCTTGAGTCGTGTATGTGTGACAGGTGCTTAAAGGCCCCCATCCACGGTACGATTGGTCGTACGATCTGATCCGACAGACCTGATCCGATGGATTTCCTACCACCCACTAACGATCCGACCGCACCTCAAGACCAGTTCAGTTGGTGATAGAAACGGTGGAGAGCGGTTCTCATGATGGGTCTATGCAACGAGGATCGAATTGCTTTTGATGGAATCTGATACCACAACTGAGGAGCGTAAACATCATCCGCGTTCACACCAAATTTCACAGAGGCAGTTATTTTCTTAATATATTTCCGGCACACACTTCTCATATTTTTTTTTTTTTTTTTTTACTGTTTCAACATTAGCCTCACTGTCGCTCACTGTCGCTCCTCGATTTTCTCTACCAATACTTCATAAGTTGCATTTTTCTTAAATTTATCCATTTACTCTGCTTTTTATTTCCCACAAACATTCTGTTTCTATATAATTGGATGAATTCTGTCCAAAAAGTGCTTCTCATTAAAGAAACAATTAATCTTGGTAGTCCTCTCGCGACGCTGTCAGTGGCGAAACTGACGGCTGGCCTCACGATCAGCACACTCACGGTGCGATCCGGTCTGAACCGGAGGATCTGTCGGATCTAAAAACCAAACACTGCTTGGTCGCCATCCGACCAGCTGTCAGTCGGTCGGACAGACCAAAATCACCCCAAAACCCACCAAGCAACTCAGGCGTGTGTGTATATGTATGTGTGTGTGGAGTTGTTTGTGTGTGTGTGTGTGTGTGTGCGTGTGTGCGTGTGTGTGTGTGTGTGTGTGTAGTTTGAAATCCCCGCAATTCATCAGTAAGAATAAATAAATGCACATAAACTTAAATTAACAGAAAAAGGGTTAAAGTAATCGTCTAGACCCAATTTTTTTTTGCCGAATTATGTTGAATGTACATTCAAAACACCTAATCCACCAAAAATAATTGATTTCCACGCCTTATTTCCGTAAAAACACGACTTTTGTAAAAAGCGCGCGAAAAAAAAAATCTTACCTCCAACAGGGCTACGACTGTTATTGATGACGTCAGAACAGGGACGCCCGCAGACACTCTGTCTGACACCTGTCGGCAAATGTTATGATGAGCGATTGTACTTCGGTGTCAGACAGTGAATCTGTCGCTGTGACAGATCTAGAGTACGATGCTCAATCTGACACCGAAAGAAATGACGCTGGTCGCGTATACTATGAGGAAAACGAACCTCAGATTGTCATGGGATCCTATATGTTTGAGCCCGAGTACGAGGTGGATGAACAGGTGTTATCAGAGCCTGAGGTTCAGCAGGAGGACCTGGCACTTCTCCAAAACATGGATTGGTAAATAAGGTTAAACCATGTGTGTGTGGGAATCACAGTGAAGGTACTTTCGAGAAAATCCTATGGTTAGTTTTGGAGCTACAGTCAAACGTCGGAAACCACATACTAGCATTAACTACAGCATAGAGTTGGAAAATATGCGGGAGGGAAGGCAGAAAGTGTGACAGCCACACCACCACAGGGTCTCTCACCACAGGGCACGCCCACTCCACAACTGGTTTACTTGGTTTACTTGGTCTTGTTAAGAGGCAAAGCCTCACAGTCGCGGTGGTCCACCGCTGCTGCCAGTCCTGGCGTCCCTGTCTAACAGGGCCACCTGGTCTGGTATGGTGTTGGACCGAGTCACTGTCTTATGTTGGGGCGCCGCCCTTGTCCAGCACACCCGTGTACACAGGCTCATTTCACACTCGTCGTCCCAACCCACACACTGGGTAGGCAACTAGTCGCGCTGCACACTCTCACCCAGTCTTTCACCCGCTGTGTACCCACCCTCACTACACACCGTTTCTCAACACAACTGCTCTCCCCAACACACTATAGGCGTGTATCACCCTACACACGCCACTCCTTTCCGTGTGCAAACTTTTCTCGAAAGGCACAGCTGTCTTGCTGCATCCATAAAGGATGCATGCATGTGGCATATAGCAAAAAAAATCTATCAGAAACACCCAAATATCTTCAAGTACTATATTTATCTCTGTGTTTACGTGCCTCTCTGATCAGCGCGGGAAGATGAGCCTCTCTGATGGTACGTCACCGAGCCTGAGCCTGAGCGTCTGCAAACCTTGAGAGCGTTTTGAAAACTCGGGAATTTGCAGATTTTGATTGCGGATTATTTAAAAACGGCTGACTGGATACAAAAAGTGACGACGTATTGTTGATATACTCGTTAATGGCTATGATTTGATTGCATTAAATCAGGAATGATGAAATGGTCTGGACGATTACTTTAAGTCAATAAAACGAACAGATGGACAAAGATAGGCACATTTTTCACTTTTGAAAAGTTACACACGAAAGAAAAAAAATATTGAGAGCCATTGAGAGCCCTTCCGCCATCACACATCCCTCCTGTACGATCTGCCTCGCCTTTCATCTCCCTTTCCCTTCTCACCTGTTCTCCGCGGCTCACCTGTCCCCTTTCCGTGCCTCACCAGGGAGCTACAGGGGACGCAGGCCATACATCTTCATGGCCTCACCTTTATATAAATCTCGCTTCTCCCTATATTGTATTACTCGCGTTCTCGTCCCTTAGTCTCATAAATCTTCTTCCTTCCTCTCTCCTCCCTTGTGCTGGTAATCCAAAAGTCGCGCGGATTTTGTACACAAGTGACCTCAAGATATGCAACTGACATAATATGTGCCCGTCAGTAATCGTTCAGACCCACTTTTTCTTTTGACGGTAGCAGTGTGGTTAGCGTTTCGAAGTGACGTGCTCAATGACCCGAGTTCGATCCCCGATGATGGCCAAAATCCACTTAACTTTTTTACAAATTTCTTTTAATTCCCTCCCGGCGCTTCCTATGGGGAATGATAGAAAAAAAAAGATGTCTGGGAACTCACTCACGGCCTTGACTTCCTGCTGGCAGTTTTTCAAATAATTATTCATTAATGGGCAGTAACCAGGACATATTGCTTCTTATCGTCACTCCCGGCTCGATTTCCCAAAACGTCACCAAAACATTTAGGGAAAGTGTTTTCGCTCAGTTGGATATGGGGTCTAAGCCACAGTTGACTGCAGACCAGATCACCCGTATTCACAGCTTATATAAGATCGGTTTTAGTTCAAAAGAAATTGTGAGGGAGACTGGGTTACTCAACGAAAGGTTGAGCGGTGGGTTAAGAAATCACGAGACTCGCCAACTGCTGAAAGTCTAACGCACTTATCTCGTCCTGGACGCAAGAAAAAAGTTTCAAAGAAAACTTTGAATATTATCAATAGACGGCTAGTGAAATTTCCTACCAAAACAGCAAGAAAATTAAAGTCAATAAACCCACAGTTACTGGGTACAGTGTGTGTAAAGAGCGTGTCTCGTTACATCCGTAAATTCTCGCGATTTCTTAATCCACCACTCAACCGTTCGTTGAGTAACCCAGTCTCCCTCACAAATTTTTTTGAACTAAAACCGATCTTATGTAAGCCGTGAATACGGGTGATCTGGTCTGCAGTCAACTGTGGCTTAGACCCCATATCCAACTGAGCGAAAACACTTTCCCGAAATGTTTTGGTGACGTTTTGGGAAATCGAGCCAGGAGTGACGATAAGAAGCAACATGTCCTGGTCACTGCCCATTAATGACTAATGATTTGAAAAACTGCCAGCAGGAAGTCAAGGCCATGAGTGAGTTCCCAGACATCTTTTTTTTTCAATCATTCCCCATAGGAAGCGCCGGGAGGGAATTAAAAGAAATTTGTCAAGGAGAGTGACGGATGCAAGACACCGCCAACTTCTCTGTCTTCCACGTAGGAGTAGGTAGTCACCGAATAGCTCATCGCCGAATGTAAACGACAAACATATGCATTAGTGACAGAGCTGTCGTGTTGACGAGACGTACATTATGAGCGATTATAATTATTCGGGGTCGGAGAGAGAGAATGGAAACCTTACAGAATATGCCATTATTCGCCCTGTAGGTTTGAAAATTTACTTGGGATACTGCGCGCATTGAACATACAGGCTTTTCCGAAATTGCGAACCAAGGTCGCATCGTGGGGGCGGTAGAAGGGGGTAGGTGTTGGTGGTGGGGATGTGGGTGGGTAATGTTGATGAGTATATCTCATATGTATATATACTCATGAACATCACCCACCCACATCCACACCACCAACACCTACCCCCTTCTGTATCACCAACACCCACCCCCTTCTCCATCACCAACACCCACCCACATCCCCACCACCAACACCCACCCCTTTCTCCATCACCAACACCCACCCATATCCCCATAACCAACACCCACCACCACCAACACCATTACAAAAGTAAATCCCGTAACATTATTTCAGGCATCCTCTCTAGGATCAGTGCTCCGCGTGCCTTATATAGCAATGCCTTCAATGCAAATAGCTTTCTTAAAACCCTTTGTTCCGAAGAAGGCGTTGATTTTGCAAACCTCTGGTATGCTTTCTATCGACAACCAGTCCTCTTCAAGGAAGATGGCTTACACCTGAATGGGGCTGGGTCAGCTCAGTTTGGCAGAAAGCTAAGCACAGCTGTTACTAGTTTCTGGTTAAAAAACGGCCGACGAACTCGAGTACCCTCTCGGAGGGTACCTTGCGTTCGAAGGTATCTAGTAATGACCGGCCCCAACCTTTCCGACGTAACCTCTCTGACGTAATTGACCGGCCCCACGATGCGACCTCGGTTCGAAATTTCGGAAAAGCCTGTATGTTCAATGCGCGCAGTATCCCAAGTAAATTTTCAAGCCGCGAAACTCTTCTTGTGTCCGAAGATTATCATTGTATTTGCATATCATAACCTGGTTGAACACTACAAATAGAGACTTTTTGGCAGAATAAAATTTACCTGGTTACTTAATGTTTAGCTGTGAAAGGGGAATAGAACAATCGGAAGTGTATTGCTATATGTAAAAACCAGTCTTCATCCTACGATCATACTAGAATAAGAGAAAGTTAATAATGTGGATTCCCTATTTTTGCTAACTAGAGATAGAAAATAGAAGATTTAAGATAGAAGCTAAAGATCCGCTCGAAAAAATATATAATCGGATAGACTCCAGTCTACAGTAGTAACGCTAATAGCCAGCTATACGACCAGTTGATTGAAATGAGTAATGAGTTCGATTGCGTCATCTTTGGTGATTTCAACTTTTTTTGTAATTCCTTCCTGGGGGGATCCGCTGAACTCTCATTCGGATCACGACTTTTACAGCGATTTTTTAGTAAGTGAATTGACTCAGCATGTTCACAAACCCACGAGGTGATAACATATCGGACCTTGTTTTTTTGGACAAATGCCAATTTGGTAAAGTATGTGAATATTGGCCCTGAATTTGGCACTAGCGGTCATAGAATTTTGTCCTTTGATATAAATCTCGAAGTGTACAGGGAAAGCATTATAGTGATGAACAAATTTTCCTGTAAAAACAAGTTAACTTTGAAAGACTTTGGACGATTTTGTCAGAAACAGATTGGAACGTGCTATCAAATCAATAGAATATAGACGAATCATGGGTGATATTTAACATTATATTGAATAATGCTGTAGTCTTGTGTTCCAGTCCGTAAAAGACGTCCACGTAATAATAAGAATAAACCCAAGTGGTGGAACAGCCAAATTTAATATGGGCTTTTACAGAAAAACCGTATTTACCGTAAATACTTGTCATCTCAAAATGAAAATTTTAAAATAAGAGTTCGAAAGACTACGGTGCGATACAAAAAAGTTGATAAAGAAAAGTAAGAAAGATCTTGAATTATATAGTACACTAGCCGCAAAGCCGCCCTCCGGGCGGACTTTTTGGCTAGCTCCTGCGGAGGACTTCGGCCCACCACCTGTGTTTGGTGGGCCGACAGGCCCACCAAACACAGACGCTCCAGATAGCCCCTTCTAGCTTTCCTGAAATCATGATTGTATGTATTAACGCCAACCCATTCACATCACCCCCAACCCAATCACTCACCCATTACACATCACCCCTCACCCATTCACTCACCCATTACCCATCACCCCCCACCATTCACTCACCCATTACCCATCACCACACACCCATTCACTCACCCATTACCCATCACCTCCTACCTATTCCCTCACCCATCACCCATCACCCCCCACCCACTCACTCACACATCACCCCACACCCATTACCCATCGCCCCACCCATTCACTCACCCATTACCCATCACCCTACATCAAGGTTTCCTCAATTCTCGCAACCCACATTTTTTTTCACAATTCTCGCTAATGGGCTGCTAAAAAAAAAAGAAAAAAAAAAGTGATCGGATCATCTCATATGTGGGCTTAAAAGTTGCCCCTGGTCGAGCTGGTTCCAAAACTGTGCCATATGATGGGATTGGGGCACGGGGGGCGGCACCTATCGCGGACACACACACACACACACATACTTTCGCTTATATTATTATAGAAGTATCAGTAAATCGAACCCCAAAGAATTTCTTTGTTACGTGCACAAGAAGAAAGTAATCACAGCGAACATAGGTCCCTTTTTCCTTGAAAACGGTAAACATACTAATAATGACATCGAGACGGCTGAAGTATGAAATTATTACTTTGCTTCTGTTTTTACATTTGAAGATATAAATGGACTGGAAAAAGTGGGCTGCGATCAAAGTAACGCAATTCCATTGATCAATTGCGAATTCCTTGGGGACAAAATAATTAAAGCAATAGATAAACTCAAAGTTAACAAATCCCCCTGGGCCAGACTGCATTGCATCCCGAGTTTTAAAGGAAGCGAAGCACCAGAGTTGTAAACTTCTTTCAGTACTTTTTAACAAATTCCTAAATTCTGGTAAAGTTCCTTGAAATTGAAAACTTGCAAATGTTACTCCAATACAGAAAAAATGTGATTTGACACAATCGAGCAACTAAAGACCGATCAGCCTCACATCTGTAGTATTTGCAATGTGGTAAATATCTTAGAAAAAAATAATCCGATCAAAAACTCCCATCACGGATTTTGTAATAAACGTTCTTGCCTCACAAATGTGCTAGACTTTTTTTAATGACGTATACAGCACGTTCAACGAGACGAAGGCAGTAAATCTGATTTATCTTGACTTTCAAAAAGCGTTTGACAAAGACCCCCGTAAACGTATACTTAAGAAATTAAAGTCACACGGCATTACTGGAAATATCTTAAATTGGCTGGAAGACTGGCTTTCTGAGAGAAAGCAGCGTGTCGTAATTAATGGAAAAGCATCTAGCTGGCAAGATGTTTAAAGTGGTGTACCGCCGGGATCTGTGCTAGGTCCTGCACTTTTCGTAATCTATGTAAACGATATTGACGAAGGGCTCACCTGTAAGATATCAAAGTGGGCAGATACTAAAATAATAAATAAAGTAAATAAACTGCCGATAAGATACAATTGCAATCTGACCTTGATCGCTTAGTTAGTTGGGTAAATTAGTGGCAGATAAAATTTGATACCGATAAGTGTAAGGCTTTGCATATATATTATGAAGTATTTTGCTTCAAGCCTTCTTTATAGCTGCTACTGTGTGTTACCGTCTTAAAACTACCTTAACCTTTAATCCTCCATTGTTTCTTTGGACAAAATGACTGGTCACAGGGCGGATATAAAAATTCCTCACAATTACCCAAATAATCAATCCCTCGAGTTTTCTCCTTTCCCTCAAATTTCTCAAGCGAGGAAAGTAGTCACCCTCTGCCTCCACGACGGGAAAGCTTTGTAATAAATCTTATTGGTGTGATTTTTTCTCCCCTCACAGGTTCTTTTATACGTCTTGGTCATGAAACGCAAGGATTTATACCTTTACCTGAAGCTTATCATGGGTGATAGAAGGAGGGGGAGGAGGAGGAGTGAATGAGATAGAGGAGAAGGAGAAGATGGAGTTGGAAAAGGGGATGAAGGAGGAAAAGGAGTGGTGGTGGTGGTGGTGATCGTGGTGAGAGTGACACTTCTATCGAAAAATTAAAATGGTGACATTAAAACATATTCTTAGTAAGGAGACGAGTAGATTATAACAAAAATAGAATAATAGAAGGAAGGTGACAAAGGAACAAGTGGGTTTGTGGGTGAGGCTGGTTGAAGAGATTGTGCGACAGGGTGCTTGTCTTGAGATTTACATTTGTTGATTTGTCAAGCAAAAAAAGGTCTAAAAAGATAAGTTTGTTAATGTATATAAACATATTTGGATTTTAATGTTGTTTAATGATTCTGTCTATGATTTACGTTAAAAAAATAAGGATACAAATATCAAGGGCGAATTCTTATAAGTATTTTTGTCGTAAGTATGTACACAGCGTCCCGTGAAGCTACATAATCAAATCAATGCATTCAGACATTCCATCTTTTTCATTTCGTCCTCTCGCACCCTAGCCCCATCCGCGCCCCGTCCTGCCTCGTTAATCTTTGTTCCATGTCTTCGCTTATTTATCTATTGGAATAACGGCAAAGTAGGTGCACTATCCACTCTCTCTCTCTCTCTCTCTCCTCTCTCTCTCTCTCCTCTCTCTCTCTCTCTCTCTCTCTCTCTCTCCTCTCTCTCTCTCTCTCTCTCTCTGTTTTGTCTTTATCCGTCTTTGTTTTTGTCTCTGCGTCTCTCATTATGTATGTGCATTTGTCTCATTCCATCTCTGCATGTCTCATTATGTCACTGTACATCTCTCTCTCTCTCTCTTCTCTCTCTCTCCTCTCTCTCTCTCTCTCTCTCTCTCTCTCTCTCTCTCTCTCCCTCTCTCTCTCTCTCTCTCTCTCTCTCTCTCTCTCTTTCTCCTCTCTCTCTCTCTCTCTTCTCTCTCTCTCCTCTCTCTTTTCTTTCCTTCTCTCTCTCTCTCTCTCTCTCTCTCTCTCTCTCTCTCTCTCCTCTCTCTCCTCTCTCTCTCTCTCTCTCTCTCTCTCTCTCTCTCTCTCTCTCTCTCTCTCTCTCTCTCTCTCTCTCTCTCTCTCTCTTTCTCTACTCTCTCTCTCTTTTGTCTCCTTTTCCCGCTCTCCTCTCTTTCCCTTCTCTCTCATTGCTCTGAATTCCATTACCTTGTAGCGCTTCCTATCAACGATTTTTCTTCTTCTTTTACTAGCTTCTCGAGATCCTTTATACCTTTAAGAAAAACCCTCCTCCTTTAGCTCCTTGATGATTTTTTCCCCCCATGTAACATTAATAGTTTCCAAGCCGCTTTGTTCTTGGTAGGCCAACAGCTAGACAGTGTGTGTGTGTGTGTGTGTGTGTGTTGTGTGTGTGTGTGTGTGTGGTGTGTGTGTGTGTTTGTGTGTGTGTGTGTGTGTGTGTGTGTGTGTGTGTGTTGTTGTGTGATGTTTGTGTGTTGTGTGTGTGTGTGTGTGTGTTTTGTGTGTGTGTGGTGTGGTGTGTGTGTGTGGTGTGTGTGTGTATATATAATAATTCACCAACCCAATGGTCCAGATCACGTGGGCTGGACTTGCGATCGACAGATGATACCCTCCCAGAGCTTATAGCACATCGACTGATCAGGACCGTATAAGGCTGAGACTTTTTACACCACACACACCGCATCCCTTTCAAGCATTCAAGAGAGACAGTAACAACATGTGTTGTTAGCGGAATCTGGCGTGAGCGGGCCTTGAACCACCGACCTGTTAAACAGCAGGCGGAGATGCCTATAAAACCACACAGGCTGTGTTTTGTTGTGTGGTTTTTTTTACATCACATAGGACTGGCCAAAGGCAAAAAAAAGGAAGAAACAATAAGTCCGCTTAGCTGCCAATTCCTATAAAGAAGACAGTAAGAAAATATATATAGGGGGGTTGGGCCAACTTAGTTCTGGAGGTGTCTTGTTACTCCTCACTTGAAAAAAATTAAGTCGTAGAAAGGAGGAAAAATCGAAACAGAAAGAGAGTTCCAGAATTTACCAGTGAAGGGGATAAAAGAGTTAAGATACTGGTTAACTCTTGCATTAAGAAGATAGGCAGAATAGAGATGTGAATAAGTAGTCTGGTGCAGCGAGGTCGCGGGAGGGGTGAGGCATGCAGTTAGCAAGCTTAGAAGAGCAGTTGAGCATGAAAATAACTATAGGAGAAAGTAAGAGAAGCAACATTGCGGCGGTGATTTAAAGATTCAATAGAGTCAGTCAAAGGATGTAGTAGGACTTATAAAAAGCCATAATTTGGCTAATTGATCATTTTGTGAAGAAATCACGAAACTTGGTAGAAAGTATCTTTAGATAGTATACATTAAATTGGGAAGGGGTGCCACACTGGAACCCTTTGACAAACTGCCTCTTTTTGGGCAAAATACATAATGGCGGACCCTCTCATAGGCCAAGAAATTAAGTTGCTCAAAACATGGAAACCTATACATCATTCGAACTCATATTTAATGCTGATATTTTTTTACAAAAGAACTATGGTTAAAAAATCAACCTACAAGAAGTTATAGGAAAAAACCAGAATGGAGGCTGGTTGTGCACTGCCATTGGTCAAAGATGAAGTTTATCAAAACATGACAAGCTATACATCACTCAAACCCAAATTTAATGCTGATCAATTTTTACAAATGAACCATGGGCCTAAAATCAACGTACAACATGTTATAGACAAAAAACAATAATGGCTGCCGGTTTTGTAATGTCATTGGCCAAAAATTATGTTTTTTGCTTATAACTTTTTTCAGGTTAATTTAAGGGCCATGGTTCTTTTGTAGAAAATGATCAGCATTAAATTTGGGTTTGATTGATGTATAGCTTGTCATGTTTTGATAAACTTCATCTTTGGCCAATGGTAGTGCACAACTGGCCGCCACTATGTTTTTTTGCCTCTAACTTCTTGCGGGTTGATTTGCGTACCATGGTTCTTTTGTAAACTATGATCAGCATTAAAAGTGGGTTCGAATAATATATAGGTTTGTATGTTTTGAGCAACTTAATTTTTGACCAATGGGAGGGTTCGCCATTATGTATTTTGCCCAAAAAAGGCAGTTTGTCAAGGGGTTCCAGTTTGGCACCCCTTCCCAATTTAATGTACACTATCTAAAGATACTTTCTACCAAGTTTCGTGATTTTTTCACAAAGTGAACAATTCCGAGTATTACTAGCCCTACTAACGTTAGTTAGTAGGGCTAGTAGGGTTATTAACGCTAACGTTAATGAGACGAAAAGCTTTTGACTCAACACTGTTTAGGAGAGCTGTATGAGTGGATACCCCCCGAAAAATGAGAGGCATACTCCATACATGGGTGGATAAGGCCCCTGTACATATCAAGCAACTGGGAGGAGAAAAAATGGACGCAGACGCGACAGGACACCTTACTTCATAGAAGCTGTTTTAGCAAGAGATGAGATGAGATTTCCAGTTCAGATTTTTGGTAAAGTATATTCCTAGAATGTTCATTATAGAAGAGGGAGACAGTTGAGTGTCGTTGAATAAAAGGGGATAGATGTCTGGAAGGTTATGTTGAATTGATAGGTGAAGAAATTGGGTTTTTGAGGCATTGAACAAAACAAGGTTTGCTCTACCCCAATCAGAAATTATAGAAAGATCAGAAGTTAGGCGCTCTGTGGCATATCTCCGTGAATCACTTAGTTCCTGTTGACTTGGACGTCTAATGAATGACTTTGAAAAATGCAGGGTAGAATCATTAGCGTAGAAGTGGATAGGGCTTTGAGTTAGACTTAGAAGATCATTAATGAATAATAGAAGGACTGTGGGTGATAGATAGGACAGAACCCTGAGGAACATCACTATTGATAGATTTAGGAGAAGAACAATGACCATCTACATTAGCTGCAATAGAACGGTTAGAAAGGAAACTTAAGATGAAGGTGCAGAGAGAAGGATATAAACCGAATGAGCGTAGTTTAAAAATTAAAGATTTGTACCAGACTCTATCTAAAGCTTTTGATATGTCAAGGGCAACAGCAAAAGTTTCACCGAAACCCCTAAGGGAGGATTAGTCCAGGAGCCAAGGGGTGTTTTCATGTTTGATAAGATAAGATAAGATTTTCATCCTATCTAGACACTTTGCAAGTACCAACTACAAGGTTATTGACTATACAAAGCGCCGCCACGTCAGCATGAACTAGGCGGACTCGAACCGCTGACCGAATGCACAGGGACGCTGCACATTGCGAACTCATGTCTCTACCAACCTTGCCACCCTGACGGGCTCATGTTTGATAGGGTCCGAGATCACTCACCTGATTCTGATAGAGGACCACCTGGGGCATATTATTAACGAGGGTGGCTCAACTGAAACCTGGCCATAATCGCATAAATCACGGATTTGTCAAAATTGTGCTTTCCGGAAATGACCCTCCGAATGACGGGTGAGCCTCCTTTCGATCGCCATAGCACCTAATAAAGACACTTACGGAAATTAATTACAACTCAAGAAAGCTTAACTTATCCGGTACAAGATTTAGCTAAAGTGAAGTTGATTACACAATGAACATTTTCAGAAGGATCGTAAATACAAAGTTATATCAAACATTTTGAAAAATTTAGGGTTGTAATAAAAAAAAATAAAAAAAATATATGGAGTGACAAATCTCATTGTTTTTTAGTCTGTACTAGTTTATTACACATTAGAGAAGTTTTTAAAACTACCAAACATAATAATTTAGGTCCATGTGAACATTTAGGGTTAAATAAAAAGAAATGATGAATTTACTAAAACCTGAGGTAAATACCACTATACACTTTCTCTCAAGTTTAGGACTTGAGAAGTACAAACAGAAAAGTCTCGCTTATCTTAGCTTCCTTTTTGAAGGAAAATGAGGTTTTTAAGGGCAGTAGTGATGAATAAGGATGGTCTTGGTGACCAAATTGGAATTTTTTTATGTCCACTCTCTTCAGTACATAAGGGAAATCAAACTCGATTCTACACTGAGAAACTGAATGAATGAATCTTACAATAGTTTGTTTGTTTGTTTGTTCTCAACAGTAAAAGGATGTAATACAAATTGGAAAATTGTTCCATTTTACGAAAATGATGAGTCCAATTATCACGAGGCGTGTGGGCTGGGGTCACTTAGTACATAATCATCTAGTACCTATCCTTTATCTAACTAGCTGGATTATGACATCCTTTGTCAGAAGCTTGGCAGCTGCAGTACTGGCAACAAATTAGCTCATATTGTCTACAAACACATCGCTTAGGGGCACAGGACGTGCATTTACATGGCATTGGGAAGTCATCTGGCAGTAAGACCTGACATCGTTCCGGCTCAAGGATGCCACCAGCCGCGCTGTAGCCAAAATTCCTTGGACAACCGTCCGTTCCTTCTTGCCGTGTGACAACACGCGCACTTTTTGCCACCAGTAATCTTTTGGTAGCAAAATACCAAAAGATGCAAGAAAATATCGCTCGTGTGACACGGCCTTAAAGTGTCCAAGTCCACGTCGTCAGGGGCACAAGCAGTAACGAAAGGAAAATGCACAAAGCACAAACTGACCATTAGCCAACTGAGCCTCCCACAAGTGCAGAGGTGGGAACCTCTGAAGGCGCTGATGTGCGTATGCATGTCTGTCACGAGAATGTCTTTAGGGGCCTACTCGCGAGGTATTTGATTTGCATCAAGAATCTTGAAAAAACTTGGTCCACCTTGATTTGATTCCGTCCTCGCGCGCGCTTTGGAGCATGTTTTCGCACTTGATATGGTCCACATTCAACATTGCTCCAGAGGTGTTTTCGATATTCGAGTGCAACTTGAACAAAATGGCTTCTTCCTCCGCATCTTTACAACTCTCCCACTACGGACATTATCTCCCTCGAAATACAAGTACCGTGTAAGATTACCGGGACCAGCACAGGGCTCTGTCACGCCGGACTAGAACCCTCCTGGGGAGAGACAAGGAGAGGTATGTCAGGAGTCTCGCTGAGGATGTCGAGGGTCATTTGAACGCTAATGACCTCCGACCCGCCTACCGAGCCCTGAAGAAGCTCCGTTCCAAGTCTCCTTCTCGGGCGAGTGCTATTCGAATAGCAGATGGGCGCCTCGTGTCGGACATGGATGGGCAGATGGCTCGTTGGGCTGAGTACTTTGGGCAGTTGTTCACGGTGGACCCTCCAACTGAGCAGCTTCACACCACTGGGTTACAGGCAGTGGATGCCGATCCTCCCATTGACGAAACCGCACCCTCTCTTGACGAAGTCAGAGAGGCTGTAGCAAAGTTGAGGGGTGGAAAGGCAGCTGGTGTTTGTAATATCAGTGCGGAGCTCCTCATAGCTGGGGGGGAGGCCATGATCCACGGGTTGCATGCTGTCCTGACTGCCGTGTGGCAATCAGGTACCATTCCTCCTGACTGGAAAAGGGGGCTGGTCGTCCCTATCTGGAAAGGGAAAGGGGACCGACAGAACTGCAACAATTACCGCGGTATTACACTGCTCAGCATACCAGGCAAGGTGCTTGCCCATCTATTGCTGACACGGATTCGCAGCCATCTGGTGAAGCATCAGAGACCTCAGCAGTCTGGGTTCACGCCTGTTAAGTCAACAACGGACCGTATCCTAGCGCTTCGTGTCCTGGTGGAACGCCGACGTGAGTTTCGACAGGGGATGCTTGCAGCCTATGTTGATCTCAAGAAGGCGTTTGACTCAGTGCATCGTGAGTCACTCTGGGATCTTCTGCGACTTCGAGGGATTCCTGCAAGTACTATTGGTTTGATAACTGGTCTGTATTCTGGGACTGAGAGT